>BGPR01045315.1:0-11994 GCA_013235015.1 Araneus ventricosus | reverse complement strand
ATCAATGATATGACAGTGCACTAAAACAAAGTAAACAGATTAATATATTTTTACACATTTTCAATTCAACAGAATTCGTATGCAAATAAATTCTACGTTAAAAATTTAAAGCCTGCAGGAATTTTGAACAGCAATAAACATATTTCATTCCAAGAACTTTTTTCTTACATAAAAAAATATGATGTATGCATGTATTTTTAAGCGCATAATTAATCATATCGTTCTTTGAATGTAAAGGATACAAAAATTTTAAATGTTGATAAAATCAGTAACATCTTTTGGTATTGAACATAATGTCTAAAAGGAAAAAGGAAAAAAAATTAAAACTCCGCATCTATATATTTAAAATAATTTGGTAAAATCTTCATACAGTTCGCCAGCCCCTAACCACTCGACGTATTTCGATAATTTTTATTTCGTATGAAAGCTTATGACGTCTAGATATGTCATCAAGGGTCGCCTTCCCCCACCACTACCCACCATTTTCGATCGAAATCGGAAAAGCATTTCTCAGCTCCAAATTACTGATCATTCCCCCCCCCCCCTTTCAAAAAAGAAAAGTAAAACAACATCTAACTAATAGTGCAAAAGTGAAAATGCCTGTGCTGCATAGTGTAAATAATTCTTCATTTTTTTGTTTGCTTTGCAATTCTTTTTTTCTTAAATAAAATCCCCGTCTCTTGCCCATCAAACCGTTCAGTGACCGGTCTGGTCACGGGTACGGGAATAAGAGACGGCGTTCTGTTCTGTATGTACCAGCAGTCAGTTTAAGAAGACAGTCATTTTGACTGCATTTTATACTATCTTTTTAATGCAATGTATACTAAATGATCATATCTCTTACGAACTCATTGTTCACAACATTTAACTGGAAATTTCAGATCCATCCATCTTTTGAGCACTAGGTAGGGTAAAAAAGACTTTTACTGACACCTCGGACACTTATTGACACCTTGACACCCTAGACTTTAATTTTAAAAAATAAGCTTTCCCCAAGTTTCTGTTCCGTAAGTCCATTTATGCTGCAAAAGTAAACTAAATAAAAATGAAGGGATGCCAATAATAATGGTGGTGCCAATTACTCATCCGTAGGGTATCAGTAACCTATTTTGTACAAAAAATAAATAGGTTAGGCTCAAAATTAAAAATACCTTCCAGCGATAACTTTTTTGCAGATCCTTTATTCAGCTTCAAATAAAGTAACCCAACAAAAGTTACAATGAATCACAACTTGATTGAACTATTTTTACTATTTTGTTTCCATGAATTCATTGTATAAATATCGCCTTAAGGATTTCATTAACTGTCTTATTTACACTGTGATATGTTACTATTTTTTGTTATTAATATGGACCACGTAGAGTGTTACTGCATTTGTAGTAATGTTTAGTCGCAATCTTGCTCTGCATAGTATTTTTCTTAGGCCAGTTCTTTCCTATATGTGTTTATTTAAAAGCAACATTTCCGTAAGGGTTCTATGAGAAGCTGAGCTGGATTTTAAATCAAAATAATAATTTCATTTATTATTTTTCTGACAGAAACATTAGAAAAATAAAAGGGCCTCTTGATTTTCAAATTGCTTTCCATGAGACTGGCTGGCAGTGGTCTACATCGTAATCATTCATCACTCTACTATCACATTTCCAGGCCAATTTTTTTACTATGAGAGTGGAGTCGCTGAACTGCAGCATGATCAACACATTTTCAGGGTTTCTTTCCAAAAGAAGAGATTCTCAAAATATGCTGACACAATCATGCTAAACAGATAACTCGATAGTGGAGCTCCTACTGCCATCCGAAAATTGAAAACTGTTTGAAACGGAGAAGGCTCTAACTAAGCCAAAAAATACTATGTGCCCAAAAGTATCCGGACACTTGCAGATTTTCACATTTTTTAGAATTTCTGCGGAATGATTTAATTGATAAGTTATATAATATAAGTTTAAAAAATATCAATTTGTGTATAACCCCTCATCTTTTAGCTTCTCTTCGACAGGAGCTAAAATTCTGCTCGTTGTAATGCTGATATCTTTCTGAATACTAATGATATTGAACTGAATTTTTTTGTATAAGTTGCCCTATATATCTGGCTTTAAAGTTGTGAAAGAAAAATTACACTATATTTCGCGCATATGCAGTAAAACATTATTTACTAAAAATGCTCATAATTCCTGTAATATTCAAAAGTTTTTTCCAAATTTTTACAACATGCTTCTCTAACAAATTGTCACATTTCTGTAAGATTCGTATAATATAACAGAAGACTCTGCATGTTATAAGCAAAACACAGGTGGGAAAATTTGAGAGTTTTTAAGAAAACCTTTATATCTTCCCAAATATTTGTGCTAAGTTTACGAAAATTCCTGTAAATATTACGCACATTAAACATTACCAGTTCTGAAAGTTTCATCTTGTTATCAGTATTTTATGGAACGGGGTGGGCAAAAAATTTTTTTGTTTTCATCAGTTTGTAGATGGTCCCCTAATTCTCCTCAGGACCGAATCTTCCATGTAAAATGTGAGTTATTGTCTATTCTTTATATGTCCGAAGTTTAAAGGCAGTCAGTTAAATCATTCCGCAGAAATTCTAAAAAATGTGAAAATCTGCAAGTGTCCGGATACTTTTGGGCATATAGTGTAAGTAGCAGCAGTGCGTGTATGCTGCAATAGAGTCTTGAGTAAGAAATTTAGGTAGCATTATTAAGTTGGCGACAACCAAGCAAATGGCTTATACCGTTGATTGATAAGAGTCCATGAATTCTGCTCAATTCTAAGAACGCAGCAAGCGGGGTATTATACGCAACAACGAGTAGGGAAGCTTACCATTTATAACTTGAACAAACTATCTGCAGGCTCATTTGCAGAAGTAGGCTTTTATAACCTTCTTACAATTAGAGTCTGCTTTGCATAGGCTTATCATAATTAAATAAGTTAAATACAATCATTATTTGAAAGATTTTACGTACAAAAAGGAGTTCGTGAGAAATACATCAAGGAATGAAATTACTTTATCTGAAGCCTTCCGAGTCAGAACGCCAACCAAGAAGACAGCCAGCACGGGTCCCTCAGCCACACTCATGAAGACTATGGTTGCTTGGGCGAGGCTGTCGACATTCGTTATGGCTAGAGTGAGGGCAATGGTGGCAACACCGTACATCAAGGCTGAAAGAAAGAAGAAAGGAAACGAATTTTTTAAAAAAGTCTTCAAAAATTTCTTCTGAAAGCCACCACAACATAACAATAAAGACACAGCAATGGCTTAAAATGATACCTAATTGGATTTCAGTACTGCTTTTTACGTTTTAATATTGATAGTTGGCTTTTTTGAATTTTGTTGACAGAAAGGCCAAATCTCGGCAAACTTTCCGTGCAAAATGCTCCTTAATAATTAACCAATGCTTTTGCTAGATTTCGAATTTCAGAATATTTTACAGTGGTACCCCTCCCTTAACGGACACTCCCGAATAGCGGACACCTCTAATTAACGGACATTTTTACGAGTCCCAGTCCTTCTATATAGGACAATCCATGTTATTCCCTCTGGATAGCGGACAAGTATTTTTGAAAAACTTTCAATTATTTTGGCAAACATTTCAAAATTAGCAAGCAAAACAAGCAAGATAAAAATATATGTTTCATATATCAAACAGAAGTGAAAAAACTTTTCTTATAAAAAGTTTGTCCTCCCCAATAGCGGACACCTCCTAAAAACGGACAAAACTTTTGGTCCCGTGACTGTCCGCTTTTCGGAGGTACCACTGTATAAGAAATTATAAAGCCTTTATAAACATCAGAAACACTTATGTCGTGACATGCAGCTGGAAAAGATAAACACGATGTCTTTCCCTTAATACAAGGTGATTTAAAAAAGATTATCCAAATGTGACGACATGGTAATATACACCAAACGAAGCAATTTCGTTTTTCATGTTGGGAACTACAGGCGGTCGAGGGGGCACATGTTCAACGTAATGGGACGAGCAAAAGCGCAAAAACAAAACATAAGTAATAATTTCAAATTTATTATTTCTTGTGGGGTTGTCTCAAGAGTCTCATGTAGAAAATTCCTACGGAACCTGTTGAGGACACCATTGCCAGAATTGCGACTGCTGGAAGCCTAGTATAATCGAAAAATTTCATCAATTTTTCCATTGCTACCGCAAAGCGTGCATCAAGATAGCGGTCTCTCAAATGACTACTTAGTATAACAAATATGGCCCAATAAATATGAATTTGTTACTTCTGTGTTATTTATGTGTTTTCAGTCGTCCCATCGTGATTAACATTGTGTGACCTCTACCATGTGTCGGTTTTATTTACCATCCGAAACTCTATTACGAAACTTGCTTGGTTTTACGTACCACCTCCTCTTCACGTTTTACTCATCTTTTTTGTATCAGCCTGTATATCATCAGCATATCAACAATATTTCAATCACAAGAAGTGATATTTGAGGATTACAAAGCAAACTTAAAGGAATTTTACACAAACAGGAGTTTTGTTCGAATGTAGTAAATATTTGTGTTTATAGTAAATGTGACTAAGACAAGGATTCATTAGTTTTACCTCAATGGACGATTAAGACAATTTTTTTTTAAATTCGGTAATAATAATTTGTATTAAGTTAAACTTCGTTTTGAATAGTATGCTTTTCAATAATATAGCATAAATCTTTTTTCGAGCTTTGATGTCTTCATATGGCAATATTATTTTTAATTACTTCCAAGGTTCCATTGTTTGTCTCAGTTTTTATAATCGAATTAAATTTCAGTTCAGTTTCAACTTTCATTTTTTAAAATTTTCTGAGCATTTAGATAATTTAGTTTTGAGGGAGAATTCTGTAAAATCATAATTTTTACCCTTCCTCAACCTAATACAGGCAATGAGTAAACCAATAATACAGGGCGTTTTTTTAAACTGACACTACTCAGAGCCATCTGTAGGTCGATATATCAACTGAAATACCACCAAATTTGGCAGGGGGACTAATGGCGATATGGGAGAAAAGATTCCGTGAAAAGAATTCCGTTCGGCGGTCGAGAATATTGTGTACAAGATGCAATGTGTGGCCCACGAGAAGGGTGGTCACATTGAAAGAGGTCTATACCCTCGCCAAGGAAGTGCTTTTATTGCATAAAATGCTATGGTACCCTGAAATATCATCTCTGTAACCATTTGGGGCAATTCATTTGCCGCATAAAGCGGTGTTGCACTGAAATTTTTTCCTTGTTATTCATCTGTTCTCAGTTGTGTGGGCAACAACAGTGTCACATTTCCCCCTATCGGCAACTTTCGGAACTAATTTTTTTCACGCACTATTTTTCCTATGTCGCCACAGCCCACTACCAAATTTGGTGGAATTTCAGCTGATAGGTCGAGTTACAGATGGCTCTGAGTAGCGTGAGTTTAAAAAAAACACCCTATATAATTCCAAAGCATTGTTGCACACACATGTTCTGCGAAGACTGGGTTAGTCAAATTTAAAATGAAACTATAAAATATCTTTAAATAATTATTTTTTCCTACTCACATAAGCCCTTAGCAATGTAGAGTTCCAAAGTAGGATTCAACCTGTCTGAGAAGAGAGGTTGAACGAAGTCTATAAGCGTGACTGTGCTCAAGGAATTGAGTGCAGAAGAAATAGTGCTCAGGGAACCGCTGAAGATCCCGGCAAAGCAAAGTCCAGTCAGACCTGGAATCGAATGAAGTCTTGTAACGATAAAATATGGTACCAACTGTAAGGGAATAAGGAAAAGATTAACATTTTAAAAATTATGTTGAAACACAACAATTTTCATTTTAATTTGTTGACTTTCAGACAACTTAGCACAAAAACACGCTAGGCGGTTTCCTCTTATTCAGCACATGATCCAGCATTGTTTAAAGAGCCCTCACACCAGCCCAGGAACAATTTTGCCCATTTCAGCCACAAAAGTTTACCCTCATCTAGCAGTGGAAACTCTTCGGTTTTCCTGCCTATTCGGCTCCTCTTTACAAGAAAACAAACGGGCATATCCAAACGTGATCTCTTCCAGACATTTCCTCGTCAGTCGACACACCGCTTCCGAAACCGCCGTTGTTACTGGCAGAAAGTAAAAATTTTTCCCACTTCTGGTGTTATTCAAGACAATTTTTTTTCACTTTTTGGATTAACTGTATTCGGTTCTAAAACATATGTATTGATATTTTTAATGTTAATATAAAAATAATTATATTTCATTCATGCTAATAACTAGATATGCTGCTATTGTCCTTCCATGAAAGTAGCAAGCATGAACTGTTTTTAGAAAAATCGCGTTCATTTCCTCGAGTTTGAAGTCTGTTGTCTCGCTTGTCAACAGGTCAACTGCTATCTAGTGGAATAGAAAACAAAGTAGTGAACTTATGAAAACCTAATCGGCTTCACCTTTCCGCTGCGCTAATTCACTAAACGCTGACTCGTTCTTAATTAGCCGATTCGGCGAAAACCGTCTGGTGTTTTTCGGCCCTTAAAAGTGCCAACACTGGACAAGCCAACCCTGCACCAAAATAACACAGAGTATCAAGACAGTGCTGAACAGCTCTGAGTACAGACGAATACTATCAGGTAAGTATCAGAACATGAAAAGAAAGTGTTTATTCATAGGCATTGGTCCACACTGTATTTTAACAAAGCTAAACACAACTCCATACACTTAGCACCTAGAATAACTTTGATTCTGTTGTTGTTGTTTCTTATTCCACTTGTGCTAGTCCTCAGCTAGACAAGGTTCAAGAGTGCGCCCGCCCACAGAAAATCAATACTATAGGCGAGGAAGTAATACTATAGACGATGGTAAAGGAGGAGAGTGCAGCTTCTGTTGGCACTAGACCTTGGAGGCCCGAGGGAAGAAGTCTGACTTTGTCCATTGCCTTTATACTTTAGCTGGGTATAATGGAATGGCCTTCACGCCTTGGGTGACCCTGCCAGGATAATAAAACTCCAGATGTACATCGCCCATTCCACCCAGAGCTACCACCACCACCCCACCACCATCACGATGAGACAGCATAATAGGACTTGGGGGGGGGACTTGGATTCTTAATCAATTTGAGTGGGTATGGTTATTTCGGTCCATTCTTTTAAAATCAAAGTACGACTCAGCAGAATTTTTTTATGTGGATGGTTAATTTTTGTGAAAAATAATGTAATTTCAAACTATTTTCTAAATGCGTTTCTTATTTCTACATTTATCTTGTAGAAGAGAATAGGTAATTAAATAATTCGTATAATGGAAAAGTACTAAACTTAACTCACTTGGTCATATTTCCTGATTCCAGTCTCTGATTGCATCAGAATAGGATCACAGTGAAAGTAAACTGCGTAAAGAATGATTCCAAAAAATGTACATGAGAAGAGAAGCGTCACTACCAGTAATATACTCCACTGAAGAGCTCTGAAAAAATTAATGATAGTTTAAATCATCAACATATTTTCAACTTCTTACCATATAAAAGATTTAATCCACTAATACAGTCATAAAAGTAATAGTGCGTAAGATGAATTGTTTTGAAAATGGAATGGAATTAAAAATAAACTTCCTTATCAATACCATTTCGTAGAGACGACGTTTAGGTTTACTATGTTTTATTATTAATGTCAGTATAGTCAGGTGCATTCCGATATAGACCAGTGGGCAAGCTCCGGGAATAATGGTTCTGGGATTTGTATCGCAGCAGAATCTCTTAGTTACTATACCATCCACACTTAATACAGTACAATATCTCAGAAAGGTGTTGATATCTGTTGTGAAACCTTATTACTTGAGGCATTTGCAAAATGGAAATGCTGAGCTCAATGATAATGTGCATGTATGGGATATAATTACGAGGCGCCTATATACTAATTTCAATTTTGCAAAAGTTATTGTTGATCATGCTAAAAAGTACAAGAAACTTGGGTAGCCATTCCGCCGAATGGTGTTGTGTCACAATCTCAGATTTATTAAATTATTATGAACTTTTAAGGTTAGATTACGAAGAAGTTTAAATTGTTTTCAACTTAAACTCTGCATTACAAAATTTAACTGCCACAAAAAGCCGAGCACTATTTAATTTCTTTGTATTTCTTTGTTCAAAATCCTAGGTTTAAGAAAATGCAATTTGGAAATTCTCCCTCGCGATGCAAGATTTTCATATCACCCCCTTTTCCCAATTGCCTTTTCATTTACTTGCACACGTGCTTCGACAACCCAGATTTGGTGGTATTAGAACCCAGGGTTCTTGTGTGAAAATGTTTCATTTTAAAAAATTGTTTTGTCCTAGTGATCTTTAGTGAGAAAGATTATAGCAATATATGGATATCTTTATATGACCCCTGCGGTGTGTTTCCTGGCTCTTGACAAAGAGTTTTTGACCATTTAAGTTCGAGTAGATAAGAGTCGGATCCGTCATTGGTCAGACTTGTCTTACGTAGGTGAAATTTTGGACAGTGACTGACCACTTCAGTTTGGGGTGAGGGTCTACCTGTTCTGAATTTTTTTGGCGATGGAAATTAACTGGTAAATAGGCTGACCTTTGGCAATTTCCTTTAAGTGGTTACTGTTGTGGTGGTGAATGTGGTAGTTTAGAGAGGCTTGAAATTGAGGGGATTTTGGCGAGAAGAGATAGCCAACTGGATGATTAACTCTTTGAACCCGGCTATATACTGAGAATTCAAACTCCTCAAAAACTGGAGTAAATTTTCATTCATGAAATCGGAATGAAATCTTCCCTTTCTCTACAGAAATACCAGGAGGACGACACCCTCTGTTGCGCGATAGATTGTCAACAAAGAAAGGAACTAATTTTCTCCCGTAAAATTCGCCCTGGCGCCGAGTCCGGCCTGTGTCGAATGAGGCGGGATAGAGCTCATAGGGTTAAAAGGGGAGGTTTTTGGTTTTTTGGAAAGATAGAGTGAGAGACGGGCAGTCGAGTTTCGGCCAAGAAGAAAAAATTGTGCTTCAGGTGACAACTCTTGGGGGTCTATTCTGGTACCCCGGGTGGGTGGGGGTTCGCCCGTAAACACCTCACCCCAACCCACCGGGAGGTACCATAATAGACCCCTCAGAGTTTGGTGTTTGAGTGGCATCCGGGACGTGACACGTGATGAACTTCATATTTCGCCACATCAAAGCTATTTTTAATAGGTGCAAGGCAAATTACGCCTGCGTAATCGAAATATAGAGGACCTCCTAGAAACCTAATCCAGAACTAGAAAAGAGAATAGGTTATTTTGGTAGCGTGCGGCGTAATAAAATGCGAGGCGACGCGATTTGATTGAAAATCACCAACGATAGAGGTGCTCAATCCCACGTTCCGAAGCGGATGTTCTGAATTGCTACTACTTAATTATGGACCGTGAAAGGAGGTACAGGCGAATGCCAAATCGTGAATTCAGTTTCGTTTGGAAATATACCTGCTGATGAGAGGATTTCTCCGAGAAATTTCAACACAGCGTGCGTCGTAGATGATGAGTCTGGCCTAACGGGACACCCCCCGCATAGCAAAATCTGCGAACTCATACATATGCTAAACTGGCCTGCTTGGCTGATTTCCCGGTGCTGAGTACCCGTTATGTCTGTATGAAGGTGAACGAACTGATTCGGTGAACGTTAAGTGAATTAGTGGCAGACTGTTTCGATCATCAATACATACCGCCAATCACAGTTGAGACTCTCTCCCTTTGTGAGGTTACAGGTCTGAGCCATGAGAATCCTGCAAGCTGCACAACAAAAAGCTAAGTGATCACCTTGCATGGCAATTCTTTTTATTTTTATTTCGTTTCGCCGACTCGTTTCAACGAAGATAATTATTTAAATTTAGTGTGTCTCAACTTCCAAAGTTAATTGAAAGATTTCATTATTTTTGCTTAATTTAATTGTAATTTTTCTAGCTGAGTTAAATAGTATGACTTTAATGCTAAATTAAATATAAATTAAATTTTAAAAAATCTTTCTAGGATTTTTCCTTAATACTTTATATAACATTTGATAGCTAAATTTAAACACAAGGTTTTCTTCGTTCTCTAGTAATAATAATAATATTAAAAAAATCCCTTTTCGGCAAGCTTGAAGGCAAAGGTAGATTCCTTTACGTTAATGTTACAAAAGTCATGAAATATTACATATTGATCAATACAGACATAGCCAATGACTTTATTTTTTCTACACATTGCAGTATTTACGCTGTGATTCTGTTTTCATGTCATTTGATTTTTTGCTATATCAAGGTTTTATCATTCCATTTTTCATTCCAAAAAGTTATGATAGATTTATCGGTCAGTACATTGGTCAATTTTTTTATATCTCGACACATAATCATTCAACAGGTAGGAATCATAAAGAAATAAACATCTCAGCAGTGCAAATATCTCCTAGATAACATTAAGCCAGCCTATCTGAAACAGTAGCAAGAAATTGACTCTTGGCACGAATGAAGAAAGACTAGATTTAAAAATTAATTTATTTAATCTAGGTTACAATATAATTGTGTGGACATTACTTTGTCATATGGTAAAACCACATGACATGATACACTTAAACACTACTAAAATGGGCTCATTTAGAGAACTCCCTGGTTACAAAGATAATAGTCACTAAATTCTTAACATATAAGAGAATAAAGATTATTAAACATTGTGAGTGGCAAATTGAATACGTGTTTCTAAAGCATAGGATATGAATGCAGCCAATTTGAACAGCAAATTTAAATCTCCATCGACGGTTAAAACCAAATACTCAGGCAGAAAATCCCAAACAATTTTAAAGTTAAGCAGATATTTTTCAATAGCAAAAAGGATAAAGGGAACTCTTATTTAATTACTCTTATTTTTGCCTACTTTATATTGATTTTATTAAACAAATCATGGTCCCGCCATGTGTAGTTAAATATCAAATTAAAGTATTCTGTCAAAAAAAACCTATTATCAAATTAACTATTAAAATTATTTGATTAATTAAAATTAACTATCTACTTAATTGTTACAAAACTCCACTAAAACCTTTTTTATGCCTTATACTATATGCCAGCAATCTTTATCTTATGATTATCTAATAATTATATTAATTTAAATAAAAGACACTGTGGCTATGCATGTATGTTCCAATTCTCCTACTAAACCACTGGACTGATCTCAATCAAACTTTTCAAACTCTTTATTTAAGAAAAGAGAAAGGTCACCTTCAACTTTTCAAAGCCTAAAAGATGCTTAAAATTTCACTTAATTAAAAATTAAGCAAGGCGTTTTTCCGCGATGTCTTTCATTTCCATAAATTTGTTTCTCTCATTTTAATATTTTTTTCAAAATTAATTTTAAACTGAATTCGTAACAATATTCTTGTTGATCAAAAATAATACGAACTGTTTCCAGAAGGAAGAATGCTAAAAGCAAATTTTAAAAGTAGACGATTTAACAATTTATATCGGGACCATCTATTAATTTATTTTCACGCTTTAAATTAATGAATAATTAAATAGTTAATTTAATTTTTTCAAAATATTCATTAAAACCTTTCATTGACTTTAGTAATTGTTAACAAAATTTGAAGTACCTATATAACAAATAATAACGTATGAAGAAAATGGATGTTTTTAAAAACTGTCTGGTTCAATTGATATTCTCATTTTAATTAAAAGCGTTTTAGATCAGAAAAGGAATTTGTGTATTATAATATTTATACAATAGTAATTTTTACATTAAAAATATTAAACATGAAAACATTTTACTCCGGAGCAAAGCCAGGTATATCAATTAACAGTTATAATTAACAAAATTTAACTAAGATATTAACTATAAATTAATTAAATTAATTAGTCATAAATTAATTATATATTATACCGTATAAAAAGTGAAGGTGAATGCGGTTGATGGGAACTCATAACTTCTAAATAATTCTTGCTGTCAAAAAACTTTCAATATAAAAGTAGTTTGTTATGATATGGTGATAATTACCCTAATTGAAATTTTGTTTCTCTCTTCAATCTTAACGAAGCTAT
>BGPR01045314.1:0-12364 GCA_013235015.1 Araneus ventricosus | reverse complement strand
AATTTATGCTTCGTTCAGTACGTATTGCTCTTTTCGATAAAAAAATTATAAATAAAGGTAAATTTAATTTTGAAAAAATTTGCGGCTTGGATGCTCTTCCTGGTTCATAGCATCAAAGTTTCGAATTTCAGGTGAATTAAATTTCCGTTTATTATAATATAAGATAATCTCTTGCGGCCATAAATAAAAGGTTATATGAATAAGCTATTTCTTCCGACATTTAGTACATTGGTTTTCTAAATGCAATCTTTAGTTTGAGTTATTAATTCGCCCTTTTAAAAGCATATATTAGTTTCAGTACAAAAGGCTTGAAGATATATTGCTTTATTTAAAACATTATTCAGGGGTTAAGAAGGTTATTTATAATCCTTCATGTGTATTAATATTACTGGCTATTTTGGAATATAGATTATTATGTGACTATCATATAATAAATGTTTATGTGCATACAAACCGGATTACGCCAGTTAAGCTCCGTTTCTATTTGTGATCGGCTCTTTTTTTTGCTTTTTGCTGAATACTAAATCAAGAAACATATGAATGAAAAGTTTTATAGTGCCATCCAGAGATTAGTAAAATATATATAAATGGCATTGTAGTTAAACCTTAAAATTAAGGAAATAATTTTTACATTCGTAGACTAATATGCTGACGTGTAATTGAAAATAAATTGAAATCAAGAATATAAAAGACAATTAATAATATGAAGTACAGCCAATATTTAAAATACAACTATTAATAAACATCAAATAAATTGAAGTCACAGACATCTAAAGAATATCAACTTTCATGCAACTAATGATGTTCGTATTTTAGAAACTCACGACATGAAAAATAAGTAATATAGCCTTCAATTTTTGGCCCAACGGTCTGGCATTTGTCTAGTCTAACGGTGTGGTGTTTATTTTTGTCATGGACACGGGCAAAAAAAAGTGTAATTTTGTCACGCGACTGGTGTTTTCTCCGAAAGCAGTAAAACCTAATTTGAATAGGTTAAAAGCTGAATAGAGCGGATTCTTGCGGTTAGTGCGCCCCTCCAAGGGGGTTGCTGACTGTCCACAGATCAGAGGGGGGAAGAGACTTGATCTGCTGCGCTTTTGGGAAAATCTTCTGTTGGGAGGAAGACACCTTCAAAATAGATAAAGGTTCTAGAGCCACTCGCTTTTCGAATCGCTTTAGGAAGAAGACCGAACCACTCAGAGGGTTAAAATTATGGATAGGAGGCAGTGAATTTTCAAGCATTCGTTTGTTCAAATAATTCTGACATTTTTGAGTTTAAGAAATGATTAAATCTTCAAACGCCGAAATAAAGACTATTTCTCTAACTTGCAACAATTTTAACCTAAAGCAGTCGACTTTAAAATAGTTTCATCTTTGATATTTTCGAAAGTGTTAGGAAAACAAAATTTGAAGCTACGCGAAGGTGTGGGAAGATATTCAAGGGAATTTGCTAAGGTTAATTTTACATCGAAACGATTAATTTTCTGGAATAAAATTTATCTTCGAAAATTCATAGCAATTTTTTCTTCTATAATCTTCCGTAAAAGCTTGAAGTAAGATAAACTTAATGAGTGTTATTAATAAATTGCTATATTCAAAAGAATCTATTTTCATGATAATGAAATTAAAGCATGGATGAGAAAAAGATTCAATTGAGACATTTGTTTGTTAAAATAAAGTCGACACTTTTAAGCTTGAGAAAACTATTAAACCCTGAAATGTTAAAATGAAGTCTATTCCTTTAAATTGAAGCATTTTGTTCTTATAATCAAAGGCAACCAACTTTAAAATAATTTCACGTTTTGTTATTCTTGGAACTGATAGAAAATCAAAATTTTAAGTTCAATAAATTTCGTTATGCAAGAAAAAAAATCTTTTCCGTCATTGGAAGAAATATGTCCAAAATCAAAGAGAATTTCAATCATGAAAGAAAAATTAGTCATAGCTAACCAATTAGAAGGGAAAAAAAGTGTAAAATAAAATAAGGTTGAAAGAAATAAGAAATTAAAAAGAAAGTCGGAATAAATCTAAGTCCTTAAAAGCAGAAATCACTCTATTTTTTTTTACGTATCGAAAGAAAGATATGTTTAATCAGACAGAACTTAATTAGACACGTTTTTCATAAGATCCACTCTAAGTGTGACATAAGGAAATTGTGACAATCGCTTGATTAACGGAAAAGAATTTGTGATAAGAATTATCTACGGAAAAGAATTCGTGATAAGAATTATCTACGGAAAAGAATTCGTGATAAGAATTATCTATGTTGACTATTCTGTAAACTTTCAAGATAAGATAACCAGTGGGAAATGAGGTATAATGCATTCTTTTTCATCGATATTCGAATGAAATCACAAAGTCTTTATAGATAAAATAGAGATTAAACGTTCTTTGCTGGTATATAATATTGAAGCTAAATTTATTTGATCAATGTTAAAGGAATTAAAACGTGGAAAGACATAAGTTTGTAAGAATAATGCCAGCACTTTTAAGTTTGAGAAAATAATTCGAATTTCCACCTAACTTTCAAAGAGTTTGACGTTTTGTTATTGTCGAAAGAGTTGAAAACGGATTTCTGAGTTTCATTTCATTTCGTTAACTTATTACAATCTAAGAGAATTTTAGTGCTTTTTTTTATTTTATTGATAGAATATTCAATGATCATGTTTGTTAATGAAAAAAATAAGCTTAAACAACTGAAAAAGTGAACTTGAATTGTTGATGCTGAATTAGAATGGTTGAAGTAAAATTAAATTAATCTATGTTAAAGGAATTAAAAGGTTTAAAAATATGAGTTTGTGAGAATAATGCCAACACTTTCAAGTTTAAGAAAATAATTCGAACTTTCCACGGAACTTAAAGAGTGTGACGTTTTGTTATTCCTGAAACAGTCACAAATCGGAATTCTAAGTTTCACTAACTTATTCAAACCGAAGAGATTTTTATTGCTCTTGTATTTTATTGGTAGAATATTCTATAATCGTGTTTGTTAATGGAAAGGTAAGCTCAAAACGAAGAGAGAAGTTGAATGGTTGCTGTTATTGAAGCTAAATTTATTTGATTTATCTTAAAGGAATTAAAACGTGAAAAGACGTTAGATTTAAGAATAATGCCGACACTTTCAAGTTTATGAAAATAATTCGAATTTCCACCTAACTTTCAAAGAGTGTGACGTTTTGTTATTGTCGAAACAGTTAAAAACTGAATTTTAAGTTAACTTATTCAAACTAAGAGATTTTTAGTGCTCTTGTATGTTATTGTTAGAATATTCTAAGATTGTGTTTGATAGCGGAAAAAATAAGTTCGAAACAAAGAAGGAAGTTGAATTATGAAAGAAAAATAAATCGAATGACTATCAGAAAATATTTAGGTAAAAAATCAAATTCGAAGAGATGCGTTCCGATTAAATGCATACCGATTTCTACTCTTTCTTCGCTCAAGGACAATCCTTCCGCGTGTACAGATTGCTACCAAGTACGCATGCGCACGGAGAAGCGGATGAAAAAAAAGGCGCCAAGAAGGAGTCAATAATATCGTTCAAAGAAGATTGCGTCCAATACGCATGCGCTTTTACAGACCGACAGACAGTCAACCCTTTGACGGATTTGTCCCAAATTTTATACGGACCTACATTCATGATGATAAAACTCTGTATCAAATTTTATTCATCTAGCTATTCAAGTTTTTGAGTTATAGTGTTCACATGACCGCGGGCAGACAGATAGACAGACTTCCCTTGGACGGATTTTGTCCAGTGGAAAGACATAAGTTTGTAAGAATAATGCCAACACTTCCAAGTTTAAGAAAATAATTCGAACTTATAAAGAACTTAACGTTTTGTTATTCTCGTAACAGTTGAAAACGGATTTATAGGTTTCATTTCGCTAACTTATTCAAACCTAAGAGATTTTTAGTGCTGTTGTATTTCATTGGTAGAATATTCAATAATCGTGTTTGTTAATGGGAAAAAATGAGCTCAAACACCCGAAAAAGTGAACTTGAATTATGAAAGAAAAATAAATCGAAGCTGGTTCATTAGAAGTATTATTCTTATTAGTATCTAAGTAAGCTTTTCATATTTAAGAAGAGAAAAAAAAATGAGTAAGATTTTGAAATTTTCCTGAAAACAAATTAAAAATTCGCACGACGAAAAAAGAAATGAAAATAAAAATAAAATAAGATTGTAAGATCAATTCGAGAAATTTTTGTTCAAACAGCCGAGAAAATTCTAAGTCTCAATGAATGGGAAAAAGTTTGCAATATTTTCAAAGTCCGAAAGAAATATGTTTAAATGTATTAATTAAATATTAACATATTAAATAATTAACATAAATTTTAATTAATGTTAAGTAATGATTGAAAATTGTTTAATTATCGCATGAGAAAACTGGATTGAGGCGATGTGTTCTTAAGATGCATCGGGTGATTTGGGCTTGATCCTGCTAATTAATTTTAAAGTTTTCAATTCTCATGCTTAAATGCTTTATTTTAATTAAAGTTAAGTTATTATTGATGCAAATCTATGAGAGAGATTAAAAGGATGTTGAAAAATCGAAATCCCTAAAAACACTCGAAAAATTTTCCAAATTTCAAAGTCCGAAAAAATAATTAATTCCTTATCAAGAAGTGGCTTGGGCTTAATTTGTTAAGTTCGATCCCACCCTTAAACAAATTGAAATAAAAACACGAAAAATAAAATATCCCGAATAATTTAAAAAATATTATCACCACTAGATTTCAGCATGAGTATTTGACCACGGTTATCAAAGATTAATATTTCTAATTGATAATAACTAATGACAGAAGGAAGCAAGTCAAGAAATCCCAAGTCCCTAAAAACATTTCCAACATTTTTCAAAGTTCGAAAGGCAGATAGAAAAAATAATTAATTCCATATCAGGAAGTGGATGGTAGCTTGGGCTTAATCTTGTGAAAAATATTATATCTAATTTTTAAGTATCAAATTATTATGTTATTTTTAATTGCTTTATTTTAATTAACAATAAGTTATAATTGATGCAAATCTGCGCGCGAGAGAGATTATTAGTAAAAGGATGTTGATAAATCCTAAGTCCCTAAAAACATTTGTGAAAATTTTCAAAGTTCGAAAGACCGATAACAAAAATAAATCACTATCTCAAGTCCTTATCTTGAAACGCTATCTTGAAAATTCCTTATCAGGAAAATTCCTTATCTGAGAAGTGATAGGGAAGGGAGGGGGAGGGGAGGGAGGGAGGGCAGAGCCTTAGAGCCTCGATGTGGCTGAACTCTCATTTTCTATCTACTATTGTCTCAAGTTAGACAAATAGACTTCATTCTAACGTTTGAGAGTTACTCAAGAAGTTAATATGCTGCAGTCTTTCTTTTAAAATAACGAAATGTTTTTAACTTTGAAGAAATTTTAGCATACAAAAATGATATCTATTCTCAGTTTTTATCAACTTATGTTTCTAACGGAAGTACTATCTAATCTTAACATACAAGAATTCCAAAAGATAATCTGCCGCATGCGGATTTATTCAAACTAAGTGATTTTAAATGCTCTTGTATGTTATTGTTAGAATATTCTAAAATTGTGTTTGTTAGTGAAAAAATAAGCTCGAAGCAAAGAGGAAAGTTGAATGATGAAAGAAAAATATATCCAAGTTGGATCATTCGAAGAATTATTCTTATAAAACTGATTTAATTAAGAAAGATTTTATGAGAATTAGCGACTAAGTAATCTTTTTGTTATTTAAGAACAGAAAATGGGCAAGATTTGAAATTTTCCTGAAAACTAATGAAAAACTTTATTCGATAACAAAAAAAATAATAAATAGAAAAATGAGCATGCCGAAAAATAGAAGATCGAAAGTTTATCTCAAAATGATGAAATTCTGTTCAAAATCTGAGAAAATTCAGAGACTTGAAAAAACAGAAGGAAAAAATGAAATCAAGTTGTATTTCTTGAGCATAGTCGTCAAAAAAATCAGACTGAAGAAATATTTATGCTAAGGGTTCGAATTCCTACGAAATAAAACCTTTTTTCTATTTAAAAATTTTAGTTATTAATCTTTTCGACAGATGTCAATCAACCTAAGAACCCTATTCAAAGATTATATTCTTTTCAACTGAGTAGTTTTATCTAATCTTGCACGGTTTAATGCAGATCTATGAAAAAAATTCTAAGTCCGTAAAAAATTTTCAAAGTCCGAAAAAAAATAATTAATTCCTTATCTAATCAAAGACGGGGTTGATCCCGGGCGGAGCAGTCGGAAGGGACAGCCAAGTCGGGTGGAATTGGTGGCGGGTGGCTGAGTTGGTGGCTCCCCCTGCTCCTGGTGCTTCAGAACTGTATTTTCTAAATACTGTTGATATTCCAGTAATGAAAATGAACCATCAAAAATTATTTGTGCACGGAAAAGGTCATATCGATTCCTTTTTTGAAAAGTAGCCTTTATCGCATGTCAAACCCATTCTATCGCATACACTAATGAATCATTATTAAAATTATGGTTAAATTTGTATATTTTAAACTGGAAAACAAATATTCAAGAAATTATCTTCCTTTTTCAAAGGCATGAGATTTCCACCTAATTTGATAAAAAGTCTTTCATATTTCCTTATTTTATCTTAAATAGGTTAATTGTTGAAATAAAATTTAAGCAAAATTCAAGAATGTGAAATTTTATTTTTCTTTGAAGGCGGAAGGGAAAAAATTGTGGAACAATTTTGTAAATCTGTGTAACAGACGTTGTTTAAACATCCCATAAACAGTGAGAATACTGCATAACTGCCTTTTATGAATAAAATATAAAAGAAAATTAAATCTATGGTAAATAATGTAACTAAGGATGAATTCATCTAATTTTTAAGATGAGATGCAATAAGGTTAATATTTTCTATGGTATAAAAATTGATATGAAATATTATCTGCAAAACTTATCAATTCTGACTTACGTAAGAAATAATCATCCTAAAATGATAAAAAAAGTGAAAAAATATTGTTAAAAAGCTGGAAAGGGTTTTCCTGATATAATAATCTTGACGACAAACGGAATCTTCTAGAAAAATCCTGAACTGTGGACCTAAATCTACTTGGAGCCAGTAACTTCACGAACCTTCTAGAGATTACATCACTTCCTATGTAATGACGTCACTTCTTGTTGAAAAGATATAAAAACAAGCTCTCAAACAAAGAGTAGTCGGTTGAAGTTTGATCAGCAATCAAGCTGGTGAGCTAAAAAGAAAACTTTGAGCTCTATTTTAAGTGCTGTGTCTGCAAAATAAATAACTTTATTTTTTTTAATCCTGCTTATTAGACTGCATTTAAGTACAGATTTTGTAATAATATGCAATTATATATGTACAGGAGATAAAGAAAGGGTCTTGATATATGATTCTATTGATTATAGATGAATAGCTTTATAATGATGCTTATAAAATGGGAATGCATTTAACCTTATTACATGCTTCATCAAGCAATTATTCGAATTTTATTATTACTGCAATAGAAATCCACATTCAAAAAATATTAAAAATATAATTAATGATTGATGTTTTAAAATTTTTACATTTTTTCTTAAAATATACATTGTCAATTTCTATTTTTATATATAATACAGGATTAAGCATGTAGGTAAAACTTTCCTGATACCACGTCATAAGTTATAAAGAGCTCTTATGTTTACCATGTAAAATTTATAAATTTTATGCGCAAACGTATATTCTGTGTAACTAACACATTTAAAAATTTTACATTTTCTAAGTTCGTAGCAATATTGTAGTTAGTATTTTGCCATTGGTTAATATTAATTACTTCAGTTAAGTGCACTTGTATTTTAAAGAAATGAGAACATTTCTTAATTCCACTAAATCCTTTTGATACTATGAAAAAAGTATAAACTGACGATTCAACTGAAAATAATTAGCAACCAAAAGAAGTGGATATGCACAGAGATATGGATTTTTTTCTGGAAACTTACAAGAAAATCCCAAATTTTAAATTATAATTTGTGTAATTCTGTAATTCAGCAGAAATTTTGAATCAAAAACTTCTTTTTAAAATTAAGAAGAAGACAAATTTACCATTTGTATGGAAAGATAAAAACTGTTTAGATGAATCTTTAAATCAATCTTTAATAAATCTTTTGCTCATAATATAAAACTTGAAAAGTGCTATATAATTTCTTTGCAGATGACATCTGATTTGCATAAATATAAATAAATTTCATCATTGAACTGATTTTACATATTTTCCGAAGTCACGCGGGAGTATCGGACACTTTTCTCTTTATAAAACTTTGAATGGCATTTTTAATTGGTCTCTGGATGATTATTATACTCCCGGAGGGTTGAGCTGTAAAGGGCCACCAGTGTTTGCAACATCCAAAGCAACAGCTTTCATGAATTCAAAATTCTTCAACTTGCTTCTAGATTTAAGCACACCCAGATGATGGAAAACTCGTGATATGCCTATTAAAATAAATAATTCAACAATCATAATGTTTATACTCATAAAAAATAAGAAATACAATCAGTTGAAATTATACTTTTCCCGTATCATTTGCTAGAGAAAAGACTACCGCAATACAAAAACTAGAATCTCACCGCATGAAGTTCTGAAATTTAACTATTTATGCCTATTTCACATGAGTTAACCCTTTGCGGCGCACAACCCTTTAAAGTTTAAATTCAAATAAAAAAAGTTGTAGGCAGTCTATTTAGGCCAAATGAGTACGCAGGTAAAATTTCGTAAAGATTGAACTCACCGTTTTGATTCTGTGGGTGTTCCATCAGCTGTACCACTGCGCCACTAGAGCTCTGAAAAGTGCGACTAAGCGTGCATTGCAGTAAAGTGCAAAAATGAGTAAAAACTTTTGCGCATGAATGAAAAAACACTACTTTATACCTGTGTAGCAGATTTAGCATGACCTAGGGTGCACCACAAGGAGGCCTGCTACTCTAAACCCCCCAAAAAGAAAACGAATCTTCGCTATATATGACGATTAAATGAGATATATATTTACAGTTTTATATACATATAAGAAAATTAAATTATATAAACAAAAGAAAGTAAAGATGACCCGAGATACTGATAAAAAACCCACAAAAATCCAGAGACCATGATTAAGGGTCAATCATTTCCAAAAATTCTTACCCTAACCCACCCTTCCTTGAATTGAGTTCATTTTCCAGGAGAAAAGAGAAGAACAGGAAAGGAAGACACAGATGTTCTCTTTCCGTCATAGCGTCCTGACGTTTAACATGATAGCGTTATCGGCGGAGTGGTGCAGCTCATGGATCACCTTCGACGATTATACGTATGCTTTCTGTTTAAAAAATTATAGAATAAATAGTTTAAAATAGAGTCAACAAAATATCGTAGAATTTTTTTCAAGCAAATTTTTTTGTACCAGTTAAAAATTTAGACAAAATTCCTTGAAAAAAATAGGCCTTTATAAATAGCCTGCCATAGCTGAAAATTATGGAACGTGTTGAAGGGAAGATTAGAGAACGTCTGGATGATCTGAATGTCGCCAATTTGTTTACATCCGACATCGCCAAACCACCTCTCTACTACTAATCGGCGCAGAAGCTCTCTCTGATAAACCCTGCGTAATGCGGTATGCGCAGTAGAATGTTCTTCACGGCGTATTGATACATACATTTGCTTTGTGATGTATCACTACGCGCTCCGTACAAACAAGCAAACAATTTTTACCTTAGAAGCTTTTATGACTGCTCTCGCCTTTAGGTGAAAACTGAAAAAGCCTGTAAAAATCTATAAGAAATAATATATCAAGCAAATACAAACAAATAAATACAATAAGCAGGGAAGTAAAAAAAGAAAGGCATCATCTTTCACGATTTATTTATTAATTATTCATTTTAATGTACTGAATATAAAAGTTTTTCGATTTATCTGTAACAAAAGTAAATTTAAGTGGCCAGATTTCCTGAACTTCAAGCTGGGATGCAGTACATATTTTGAAAGGGGAGCACAAAAAAACATTAATAAACAGTGAAAAAATGGATAAGTAAAAATATATGTAAAAATCAGGAAGAGATTTAAAAAAAACTTGCCAGAGATTAAAAGAAATAAAATTAACTTACTATCATTTATTACTTTTCTTTCAAACTCACTCGTAAATTGTTATATATCCAGTAAGAATTTCTTTTACTGCACATTTTTCAAGAGATCTTATTTCTTCGCTATTAAAGAAATTTGTATACTTCTGTGCAATTTTTAACATAATCATTAACTGAACTTTTTGCAATTTCTAGTCTTCGTAGTAGCCTCGAAAAATAAGGCAATACATATAACTTTGTTTTATAAATACATATTGCAATTTGTTTACTTGCGTTCTCGTATATGCGTTCTTTCAGAAATAAGAAATTTACTTTCCATGTCCTCCCATTCATCAACAGTCTCTTAAAAAAGCGTTATCCTTAACAGAAGAAAATTAACTACAATACACGTTCTATCCAGTATATATATATATATATATATATATATATACTATATTATAAGCACACTCAGTTATTCTTCAAAATCAAATGACTGATGAATCTTTTCCTCCCGTTTAAATTCTATTATTGCGCGTGTATGTACATTTAAATACTTTTTTCCAAATCACACACACACAATGAGAGAAAACTTCACTTTCAAGCTCCATAAAATAAAAGGGCGACTATATTCCACGTATAGCGAAAAAGTTAGGAAGAATTCTCTAGAAAATAACTTTTCTAAAAACTGAATCTAATAAATATTTTTTAATGTAAACTGTTATCTTTTCAATGAAAAAAGGATATAAATTAGTATCTAATTTCCAATTCCATATGCTCAAGCAAGACGATTCATTGCGACTGTTGTCTGGTCAGAAACTGAGTTTTCTACAAAACACTACCAACTTTCCCGCCAATGATGATATTGGTTTATTGCCATCCCTTTGTGTCTCCATCTGGAAGGGAGGAGGAAAATTCCTGTGGTTCATGTTTAACAATCCAATTTCTTGCTTTTAAAGCAGGTGCGATGGAAAGCCGCAAGGAAAATATCTTTGCAACTCTATTTTTAAGGAAACAGAACTGAATTATTATTTTTTTTTCAAAAATTTCGTGCATGAGAAACGTTGTGTATTCCGTTAGCATATTAAATGAATTAATTAAATTCTGTCGAAATAAACTTTTCTTATAATAAAAACCACGTTTGGATTAGAGATTATTATTATTAATTAGGATAGATGTTTGTTGCAATGTAAAACTCTTGTATGGGAGAATTTAAAATTTCATATAATTTGATCTAATGTGTTTATGTCTAGGACATTATTAAAGTTTCCCTCTGTTTCTATATCAACGATGGCCGAAAGAATTGAATGTGAAATATACAGTGAATTTTATTTTTAATGGAATAAATGAGAATTTTTTTTAAAAAATTTGCTACTTCTAAGACTTACACTCTTTGAATAACTTTTATCAGATTCAACAAAAATAGTTATTATAATAAAAAATTATGTTTTTCATTCAATAATAAAAACAGAGAAGATGCTAAGAATTTTAATAAAATGCTGTAGTGTCTGAACTAAGACTTTCAAGTTCTGTAAAATGTGTTTACAAATTGTTTCTTGACCTTTACAAATATAGTTATTATTTTATAGAATACATATACACATATAGTTCGTTAATATATTTATTTTTAAAATTATTCTCTGTGCAGAGTTCCACTTCAAATTTTGGCAAAATGTTATAAATATGAAACAAAGGTAAATAAACGAAATCTTCAAAATTCACTCAATTATAAAAGATTATATAATATTTTTTTTTTTAGAATTTTGAATAAGATTCTTTTTTTTTCTTCTGACTAGATTTTCATAATCATAAATTGCGAAGTGCGAGATTTTCAGTCTCATCGAAGAAATTTATTTTAGGAATGAAGTTATTTCATAGTGATCATAACTTCCTATAGATAGATAGAATTTGAGTCTAGAAATCATTAAGAGGCCGTGTAATTACATAGTACTGAACTTAGTGTTCATAACGTAAGAATAAGCAGATTTATTGAAACGAAAACTACTGGTTTTCTTTTGTTTCTGTTAATGTTTCAAAATTGGGAGATTGATTGATTACATTGAGTGGCGATAAATAAATCGGATTATTTGTAGCTATGAAACCATCAATTAGTTGTATTTTTGTTAAAAAAATTTATATTTCCGACATTAAATATTCCATATACTATTGTATCCCTTGATTAATAAATTTTTAAAAACTATTTAAGGCAGTCTAGAAAGATATTTCGACAATTTCTGGAAAATAGTTTTGAGTCACTGCTTCTACTTTTTAATACTTTGTATGAAAAAGCATTTAACGCAGTCATATAAAAAAAAAA
>BGPR01045313.1:0-12364 GCA_013235015.1 Araneus ventricosus | reverse complement strand
TTAAAAATGCTACTTCTGGTGAGGAAACAATTTTTCTACTTTTTTTTTCCTATCACAGACTTGGTAGAGCATTTAAAACACTTAATATAAAATGCTGTAATTTTTTTTTAATTCTCTCCAAATTAGCCATTACCAACACTAAATGATGTAGTGCAAAAAAATTCCAGAGGTTTGCTTCATTTATTTACAAAAATCTTATTTATAGAGAGATATGATAGCAAAATGTATATGATTTGATATATACAGATTAAGACCAAAATAGCTTGAAGCAGATCTTAATATATATATAATTTGTATATAGTGTACAATATCACATATTTAAAAGGCAATTACATTTAAATAATGTGAGGATATTGTTCTCTGAGGAAGGGCTGTCTTCAAAAAAAAAAAAAAAATGCTACAAGCATTTTTTTTTCTGCTTGCAACTTGATATTTCCTATATAATTGAACACTACAAAGTTATAAACTGCATTTTGAAGGTGCACATACTGATACTATCCATAATAACTATAGTTTATAATAATCATAGTTGAAACCATAGCAACATCTTAGTTAAGTATCTGAACTGAATGGATGTTAGGAAATTATTGGTCATATTCACATGAAAGGTGCAAAGGTCCAATTTGTTCAGCCGCTTCACCTTCTTCAAAAAAATTAGTTATTTAGATTTACATTGTTTAATAGTTATCTTTTGCTTTTTTTTGTTTTCATACTATCCATATTTTTTGAGTAAGGACATGCAATGGATATAAAATTGAAAGTCATGCATTTGAAATACATTTCAAAATTTTGCAAAATATCTTGAAAACTCGGCAATGTTACTTCAACTGGGGAAAAAACTATCCCTAGTTCAGCAAAATAGGTAGAACAATAGTGTGTCATATTTTTACCTATATTAATTATAAAAAATAAAATATTAAATGTTTTTTTTTTCTTTTGCATTGCACTCTTAATTTTTTTTATTAATAAAATTATTTCATTGAATGAACTTCTGAAGTGAAACTTTTAAATATGACGACAGCATATTAGATTCTTTTTTTCCAAAAAGATGAAATATTTCAATAGTATAATATTTTAGAAAACACAATGGAATGTCAACGTGAATAATTTTTTAAAATATTTTCGGTTGAGTTTATATTTTTGTAAAAATATATAAAATCTGTATTTGCTTCAAATTTGGTGATCCACATTCACACCTTACTATATTAAAAGCCTAAAAATCCAAATCATATGACAATAGTGTTAATAGGGTAAATTATTCATGAATTCTAGATACTACGAAGGTAAAAGAAGACCAAAAATTTTTAGTTAGAAAATTTAAAGCTAAAAGGAAATGAAAGTGGAATTGTCCAAAGAAGGCAAATTAATTTTAACATTAACAAAACCATGTGAGAAATTAAAAAGTGAAATATGTTTAAAATGACAGCAAACAAAAATGTTATAAATTGTGTTTAAACTAATTAAATAAATTTTAATAGTTAAATAGTGGCTTTTTAACAGCGAAGTCAATCCTTCCAGGTGTGAAGAAACATGTGTGCCCAATTTTGTTCTAAACAGAAATTGCATGTTTCAGTTATAGATTCACAACATAATATTTGGATTTTGAGCTCTATTGGTATGATGGTAATTGTTAATGGGGAAAAATAATACCTGAAGTACAGATATTACGAAGATTAAAAGAAGAGACCAGAAACCTGTAGTTAAAATATGCAAAGGTGAATGAAAATTTCTTTTTTTGCCCGTTGATACATTTTAAAAACTAATCCAGAAACCTTAAACTTAAGAACATATGGATTACCTGATTATCGAATGTGCTCTCAACGGAATGCCAACATGGATTTAAAAACAATTTGGCCGAATTTAAATTTTTGTTTATACATTTCTAAATCTAAGGAGCTAAAATTGCGTGATCACAAAAGTAAATATCCACAGAAAGCAACTTAAGTTTAACATTGGTAAAAGCGTGCATGTAATTAAACACTGAAATATAAAAATCTAAGGAGCTAATATCATGTGATCTCAAAACCAATGATGGAAATATTCAAAGAAATCAATTTAACTTTAAGAGCATGTGTGATTAAACATAGAAATATAAAACTAACAGGGATGAGATTCTTCCGCTTTTTCGCTGATTTCCGCTTTTTTTGTTATTTTGGAGAACTTACTTTTTCTTCCGAAAATTCTTCTTTTACGCAAGGAAAATAAACCTTTCTATCCTCCATTTTTGAAAAAAAAATCTGGGAAAATATGCTCGACCATGAGGCTTGACTCCACCGGCTAGGAAACTAGCTGATTCATCTTCTATTGACGAATCAACATTATATCGGCAAGCTCTACAAGGATGAACATTCCAACATATTCTGTGCCATTCAAAGTATTAAATACCACCTTTTTGCAGAAAACAAAACCTTTGTGGCATATTTTGCAAAAAAAAAAAATGCATGAACATGTTGAAAGAAATTGGTTGAAAGCTTAAGGCCATCTTGTAGGGCATACCAAGATGAAGAAATAATAAAAAATAAAAAAAATGCAACAAAAACAAATAAATAAACTACATAAGAAAAAGAGAAACTCCTGTCAAAAGAGGTATTCTGTCTTGTGCCCAATAAACTGTAAAATAGCTGTCATGGCTTCAAGGCACAGGGGCATAGGGCGGTGTTTTGTCAAAAAAGGTAGCTAAAAAGCTGTGTGCAAATGCAGCAAAAAAGCAGAGAATAAGACAAAAAAAAACTTCTCAAAATAAAAAATAAAGCTGATACTTTACCTAGGCATTCTAAAGATAAGGTAGTCTCGACAACTATACCAGTAATTAAACAAAGAGATACTAATGAAGACTGTGCAAAAACTTTAGCCTCTAATGAAAATAAACTGGCACAGGGTATAAACACATCCTATATTGAAGAAAAATCTGTTAAAGATGGGAGGCCTCCAAAACAAGGGGTGAAGCGTGTTAATGGAGATCTGTTACCAACAAAAGCCACACAAATAAAAAAACGAAAGAAAACCATTTCTTTAACAATTAAGGAATTGTTTCAAAGGGTTTCAAATAACAATAATGCTAAATGGATCTGTCATTGTAACTGTACAATTTCTCAACCCCTCTCAGTTTATAAGGTGCAAAATCATTGTGCTGTTACTTTTGAAAAAAAGTTTAAAAATAAAAGAAATAAAACAGAATTCAGTATATGGTACATTATCTATACTTATAAAAGGCAATGTTTGTGTGTATGTGTGTGTGTTTCTGCGATGTCCAGACGAATCTATCGCACTTACAACTATGAAATTTGGCACACAGGTAGTCGCAATGGTGACTGAATGCACCTCGAAGCCGAAATTTTTAAATTTGATCTAGAAAATTTTTTATTTAATGTTTTGTGTTGTTTTGGTTGATTTTTCGCACTAATTTCTCAATAGAATAGTTTCGAATAATTGTACGACAAAAATAGATGCACCATCGGAAAGAGCACATGATTTACGCTCTAATGAAGTTAGTTTTGAATTTCTAACGTAATTTACTGAATTTTGAGAATTTTTTAAAAAATTGTCACTTTCTCCTTATATTTTTAACTGTCAATTTTTATTTCCTCGCATCCAACGTTCTAATAAACCTATGATTTTCAGTTTTTTTGTGGTAACAGCAGAAGTATTTATCTCTCATTTAAAACAAGAACGGTTAAAATATCTTTGTCCGTTCGTTTTTAATAATTTTTTTTCTTAAAGGGTTAAAAAAATTCTTTTCGAATGAAGTTCTTTCTCCGGAACGGTGAGTTTCTCCTTGGCTACGGCTTGCGCCATCTTTTGGAATTATTCTCTCCTCACTTTTTAGCATGTTTTGCTAGGAATAATTTGAAATCATTTCGTTGGATGCAAGGGTTTAGTCGTAAATTAAGCATTGCTGGAAGATTCTGACATGAGTGATAAGTTTGCTTTGAACTTCTAATGGAATTCGCTGAATTATGAGAGAATTTTTTTCGTGATGAGCTAAAAGAGTTTCTTTACCATCTGCGTAAAATGTGCCATAGCTTTTCGCGCAAGCTTCAGGGGGGTGACGAAGGGGGTACTGTCGTGACCTTCAAACGTCACGATACTGTGGTTTGAGACTGTATTGCATCAGCATAACTTAGATACACCATTGCTGTATAATAAAGATTTTCACGTTGCAATTTTTTTTTTATTGTTTTAGAATTACGTACTCTGTACTGCTTTTCTACATGTCATTATCGCGGGAAAATCAATGTGTATCTTTTGTTTTGATTTTGTTTCAAAACTTTTTCGTGTCATTGTGGGCGATTTTTTTTTTTTTTTTTTTTTTTCTTTTCATGTTTTTGAAGTCCTGATTCCATGGGCAACACTGTGCGCGTTTTGCTAGTAATTTATAAAGAGCGTACTTGACACAAAAGCACTAAGTGTGTAAAGAGCACTTTGCACAATTACATGAAGCAAAAAGAAATTATTTGCTCTTATTTTTATTTATTTTTTAGCCAACTTTTATCAAAAGGCTATTAAATATAATTCTTCTCAGACTTCTGTTGGGTGAATGTTGCATCTCAGTGATGCACAGGTGGTAAATATGTTTTAATGTCTAATTTTGTATTTTCTGATGTCCCTGATGATGTGTTAAACTTGTTTGTTAACTTTTAATGCGAATGATTCAATAATAATTTAATATTCTTTTTCTTATTTATACATACTGAATTATAAATAATTAAGTTATTAATTATTATAGTGTAATATTTTCATCATGTTGCATGTTCTGATGTTTTACTTCTTAAAAACGTCTTTCGCGTATAAATTATGGCACAAATTTTTTGCTCGCGTATGATTTCAGTCTTTTTGCTTTTTTGCCAATCTCATCCCTGGATATTTGAATGATAGAATTAATAATTGTATAAGATTACTTGATGCATTTAAAAACTATTTTGGGCAACATCAAAACCCAGTATATATCTTACCTTTAATGAAATTTGTTTCAGTCTAGTGACAAATAATAACTATTTTTCTTGAACATGAAAACAGGTCTAAAATATATAGAGTCAATTTTTTCTTTTCATACAATTTTTTTGTTTTGGTTTTCTAGATTGGAAATATTTTTTAAAAACATTATAGTAATTTTCTCACCAGTATAAAATTTATTCAGTTTCAAATACTACTCTTTTTTTCCAAGACACGTAATTACTTGTATTCAGACTGGTTTATAGTTAACAATTGGACAGAACATGTTATGATTTTAAAGCACTCTTTTACTGCCAGAAGACCTTTTGTAGCAAAAAATAAATGAACATGGAATGTTAATAGATATAAGCAACATCACACACATATATCAGAAATAACACAAATATTTTGGGTTAAGCATGTTTTTTACTGCTTTTATCACAAAATACTTATTTGTGTTATTTCTGATATAAGAGAATTATTTATAAGAATAAAGATAATTCTAACCATGCTCATTGCAGAGGAAGAGCAAAAAATATGTATCTTAGTTGTAATAACACCACAAGAAAAAAAAGATGCATTGACCCTCACATTTCTTGGTTTAAAAAAAATTAGATAATTATCTTGTTGAGTTCTAATTTGCTGAATCAACACATTTTCAAATTTGCAATAATATTCATTCCAAAAGAGTGCTCTCGAGTAGTCAAAACAAGTGCAGATATCAAAGCAGACTTCATTTAAATATTCAAAAGCTCTGCATGAAAATGATTTATAACATATATTACCCAAATATTTCTGGTAAATAAATTGATAAAATTTTATCATTCCTGCAGGTGATGCTAATTTTTTATTTATTATTTTTTAGGGAATCTGTAAAACTGGGGAAGAAGCATTATTCTTTAAATGCCTTTGTTTTGATAAGGTAGTTGATGAACTCCTATCATTTCTGCTAGAAGAAGGAAAAATGGCATAAGTTTGAATATTGATTTGTATGGGGGTAACCTAGAAACACAAAAGCAAATGACTGGTGAGTTTTTCAATTTGTTTTGAGATTAGAAACTTGAAATAAAGTTTTAGATTAAAAGCTAATAATTTATTATAATTGTGGATTTAAAAATTATTGAATGAACATTGTTGTTTATTTCAAAGAACTGCATGTAATACACTTATCAATTTTAATTCAATAGTTATTTATTTTTTAAAAAATGATCAAGATGCTTTTGAGTGTTGTGCTGTACCTTATAATCAAATATTTTTAATAACTGTGATAGCAATGGGTTATTGTTCTATATTATTGAGGCCAAGTAATAGTATTTCTCCATTGAGAATAATCAAACTTCCTTTTCTTTTAACTTAATACTTTGAATATCCCAACCAAAAGCCTACATACAAAAGCAAAAAATCTTCATTCAACAGCATGTTTTAAAAAATATAGAGAAATCCTGAAATTAGCAGGCTTGTTATCAAAATGGTAGACCCAAGTGCAACTTTTTTCACCATTTTTAGCCTTTTCTTTTTAAAGGTTTTATGTCTTTCTGATTATTATTATGCAAAAACTGTCAGGAACATTATATTATGGTGCTTCATTCCATAAGCTCAGAAACTTATCAATTTATAGGCATAATATATAATTAGATTTGTGGTAAAATAAAAATTTTTCATCTGTATTAAAAAGACTATCTAAATAACTAAAGGATATAACCATCATTTAAATATATCCAAAATGCTGTTCATAATTATTAAGAGTTTGTGGACAGAAAAATTTTAGCCTCATACTGATCACTGTTTTCTTTCTCTTTAAATTTCAATTCAAACTACAGTGACATTTATTTACTTTATGTTTATTATATCAGGTGCAAAAAATGATAGTAATAATAATATTTGGAATGTATGGAGGGAAAATCCATTTTATTTTCACTGACAATTTAGTTTAAATTAGTTATATTAGCATCCCATTTTGATGCAACATGAGGGGATGCAACAACTTGGTATGATTCTCATAATTTGAACCATAGTCAAGTGACAAGGACAACACATGAGCTGAAAACTCCTCTCCAAATTCAAAGTTGCAGCAGCAGGAAATGTCATCATTCTTTCTTATTACTTTCTTATTACTTTCTCTGTTATGAGAGGATTTTATACTTGTTTATTTATCTTCTTAAATTTAGATACAGTAGAACCTCAGGAATCCGAATTAATTGGGGCTGACCTTTGTTCGGTTTCCGGGAAATTCAGTAAAATGCTCGTTATACGAAATACAGTAGAGTATTGACTCTGGGTGTTCTGTGAAGGTATACCGAAAGAGCATGCATGCAATTTGCACAGTACAGTGGCAAACAAATTGAGGGTAAAAAGAAGATATCTGAGTTTGTTTCTGCTAATTACGGTGCTGTATTCATTCTTAAAGACCAATTTGAATGCTTCTTTTAAGTTAGTAATAAACATTAGCTTTGTTTCTGATTCATAATTGTTATTTTTCTTTCATTTTTCAGTAAAAGTTTTTCAACAAATTTAAAAAAAGATGTTCGGATTATCCAAAATTTCGGTTTCCTGAGGATTCCCAGAGTTCTACTGTATTTATGTATATGCTATATTTTTCATTAATTCTGTGATAAATACTCTTTTTTTCAGTTAAACAAACTGGATCTGGTTTTTTCGAAACTAATATGGTGCGAAAACTCAATTAACGAAAGTAACGAATATTTATCACAACGATAATTATCTAGTTTGCTGCTTGGTATTTCGGTAGACTTCAACAGATCCAAAACGCAGGTTATGCATTTTAAATGTTTATTGCATAGATTAGACGACACATTACAGCACACACCAAAAAGAACATTAAACACAGATTAAAGCACTTATTACGCCATTATTCCTCGAACTCCGAACCAAAAACTCTAAACCATTAATACATAATTCATTACAAATTCTTTTTAACTCTTTACTTCCGCGCTCGCAGCGCCACCTATTGACATTTCGCAACACACCCCACCTGTACTCTGTTAAGAGTACACTACACTACACATAATGAAATACAATACACAAATCATATCACAAATTAACAATACAAAAAATACTAACAAAGGAAAATACTAAAATAACAATATGAATACAGTTATGGAATTCAGTACAATAATGAACTACAAAAAATCAAATTATTTCAAGTGGATAGATTAATTGAATTGGCCGTTTTAACTGGCCCTTGCTTGTTCGCACAATACATGATCGTATATGGCCGTCACGTCCAACAATAACATCTTCTATTACACCTAGAGGCCACAAAAATTTAGATTTCGTAGTCCCTTCTAATAAAACTACTTCTCCCTTTTTTAGATCTCGAACTGGGGAGGAATTTACGAAATTATGTGCATTGCGCAATTGCATTAAATAGTTATTTTTCCATTTTCCCCAAATATTTCGTAAAAGTTTGGTTTGATATACTACTCGACGAGTTAAATTTTCCTTCGTAGAAGGTTGATTAGTAAAAATCTCTAGAAAATGTACAGGATAACTAAGATTTTCTTGTCCAGGAAATAAAAAATGAGCAGGGGTGAGGGGTAATGGTTCATCTAAATCATTACTTGTATAAGTAAGAGGTCTATGATTTAACACAAGTTCGACCTCGGACAGGATAGTCGTCATTTCTTCAAAGCTAAGAGACGCCCTACCGAGAATTTTCTTTAAAGGCTCTTTAATTCTTCTCATGAGCCGTTCATAGAAGCCACCCCACCAAGGAGCATGAGGAGGTATAAATTGCCATGTTATTTCATGTATGCCTACAAATTTTTTCAAATCTACATCAACTAAGATTTTGGCAAATTCTCTCAAGATATTATCTGTTGCTTTGAAACTCTTAGCATTATCGGAAATGATGACCTTACAATTTCCTCTTCTGGCCAGAAATCGTCTTAAAGACAAAATAAAATGTTTCGTTGTCATATCAGTTGTCAACTCAAGGTGAAGAGCTCGTGTAACAGCACATGTAAATAAGGTGATATACGATTTTTGATTACTTTCTTTCCCCGAACGAATAATAACCGGACCAGTAAAATCAATTCCAGTCACTGTAAAAGGGGGATTTTCAAGAATTCTATTTTTTGGCAGTTGTGCCGTTATCTGTTGAGCAGGTTTCAAAGAATATTTCCTACAAATCAAACAATCTCTCAAAACCCTTTTGACAATTTGTCTACCCTTCGGAATCCAGTATCTACTTCGAATTTTAGAAAGGGTCGCCGACACCCCACCGTGACAAACTTTGTTATGTTCTCTACGAATTAACAACTCAGAAAATTTTGATTGTTTTGGTAGAATTATCGGATGAATTTCATTAGAAGAAAATTCACTTTCTTCAAGTCTGCCTCTTACACGCAAAACATTATTATCATCTAAGTATGGGGCTAACTTATAAAGAGACGAGTTCTTAGAAATTTGTTTACCACTTTTAATGCGTTCCAATTCAGAAGAGTAGACAAGATTTTGTTCAAATTTTATCCAATCTTGCTCGGCTTCTAACAATTCAGCCGCACTGCAAGGACCCACTTCTGTCGGTAGTTTCCTAAGCTTATTGACAAATCTTTTTACCAGAGTAGTTATTACCAATACCTTGTTTAAGTCACTATACTTATTTAAATCAAAAACAAATTGAGAATCATATACTACACATTTATTTTGGGACACTGTTTGAAATTCCTTTCGTAACTCTAAATTTCCCATAGGACTCTCTATTACAATTTTACAAGGCCAAAACTCACTGGGTTTACTTAGCCAAGGTGGTCCATGCCACCACAACGAAGATTTAGCTAAATTTGAGGCCGGAATACCCCTGGAAAGAAGGTCTGCCGGGTTTTCTTTCCCTGGACAATGAGACCAATTACCTCTTTCCGACAACCTTTGAATTTCTTTTACTCTATTTTTTACAAAGGGTTTGTAATCATCGGCCTTACCTTTAATCCAATATGTACAAATACTCGAGTCAGTCCAGAAATAACAACTGGCTTCAAATTTTAAACACTTACTTACCTGTTCGGCTAGTCTAGCCGACAACAAACATCCAAGCAGCTCCAAACGTGGCAACGTCAATGATTTCAGAGGGGCCACTCTGCTTTTGGAACACAAAAAATTTACTATTATTTTACCGTTACGTGTAACCCCTCGAAGATACAAAACAGTTCCATAAGCGGCTAACGACGCATCTGAAAAAGAATGGACATCAAATGAACTAAATTCACATAAATTAAAATCAGATAGATAATATCGTGGGATCTTGACACAATGCAAATCCTTCAGTTCACTACACCACAACTGCCACTTGTAGTCCAGTGAAGATGGAAGTTTATCGTCCCAGTCAATGTCAGCTGCCCATAGTTCTTGGAGAATCAGTTTTAGTCTCACTATGAATGGACCTAAGAATCCGATTGGGTCGAAAATGCGACCCAGAATTTGCAACAGAAATCTCTTCGTGCTGCATCCACTGGCGAGAATGTTCATCAACTTGCTGACGTCAAAAAAGATTATGTCCTTGTCTGCGTCCCAGGCTAATCCCAGAACCTTCGTCGGAACTCCACCTCTTGCTAAGGTAGTTTTGTCCTCATGAGTCTCGATACCAACTTTTTTCCAATCTTCACGAAGTTCCTTTGAGTTGGTTTGCCATTTACGGAGAATCATTCCTGCGTCTTTCAAGATTTTCACACTTTCGGTGGTAGTTTTTAGAGCTTGCTCTACATCATCTGCTCCACCAACAAGATCGTCTACCCAGAATGATTTTAGAAGCGATTCACAAGTTTCAGGGAACAAGTCTATATTTTTTTCGAAATGATATTTCAATGTAGCTGCGAGTAGGTAAGGACTCGGTGTAAGTCCGAATAAGACACGAGTGAAATTCAAGACCGTCAATTTGTCTGAATTCAAATCTTCCTTCCAAAAAAATCTAGTAAATGGTCGGTCTTCTGCATCTATTAATATCTGCAGAAATGCTTGCCTGATGTCGGCTATGTATGTCACAGCATTTTCTCTAAACTTTATCAGGAGTTCGAAAAGGTTTGGATACAAATTGGGTCCTGTATTGAGACAATCGTTCAACGAATACTGTCCTTCTGCATGAGACGCACCGTCAAATACTATTCTGAGACGGCTACTGACTTTGGAACCCCTTCACCAAATCCCAGTAATAATCTGCACCAACCAACAATGAAATTTGACAATTTCTAGACAAGTCCTCAACATCAAATGTTAAAGCTAATCCTCTTTTCTCCATTTCGACACACACATCCCAATCTGGAACACGAATCGATGCTCTCGATATTTCCTCTATTTCCAACGCCTCTATAACCACTTCCCTTCCATCCAAAATATTTCGCAATTTTACTTCTACTTTGCGACAAACCTGCGACCTGGGTTTTCTAGCTCCAAAGGAATAAATATTTAGCTTTTCCGATCCAACAACTCTCAATCCTAACTTCTCAGAAATACCTTTTCTCAAAAATGTTCTCTCTGAACCATTGTCATATAATGCGTAAACACAATCCGAAATTTTATTACCAACTATATCTAGCTTTACACATTGCAACAAAACACCCTTCTTATCATTAACCATACAATTAGTGGCAGTAGACACTACTTCATTAGAAAGTTTCTCCGAATTATTCTCACTCTTCTGATTCTTAGAATTTTCTAGTTTGAAACAAATAGCCCGAGCATGTCTCGAATTACAAAAAGAACAGACAGCCCCTTTACATTTTTTAACAAAGCAATTTAAATTACAACACAATAAACATCTTTTCTCTCTCAACAATTTTTCCCTCTTTTTTTTAGCATTCGAATTTTCACAGAGATGAGACAAATGCCCTTGCCCACAAAACAAACATCCACTAGTACTTGGAGAAGCATTAGTCAGCATTTCACTAGCTGAGGACGCAAATTTACTACGACTGGGTGCGCCAAATGGACGACGAACAAATTGCTTATACTGCAAATTTTCACCTCGATGGGGTGGATGGGAAGGCGATTGTATTTGAAAAGTTCTCTGACGCACACTTACAACATCATGTAAAAACTTCATCAGGTCTTCTAGATTATGATTAGAACTAGAAATTTGAGCTTTGCCAAATTCTAATGCAAGATCGCTAGGGAAGAGTTTTAGAATTATTGCACTAAGCATCACGCTATAAGTGTCCGATTTTACACCCAAACTATCTAAAGAGCGAATTTGCGTTTGGCACTTAAAATAAAAATTTCTTAATTCTTGCAAATTAGAAGAATTTTTTAATGGGCTCAAATTTAACAACTTTGACACATGGGCATTAATCAACACATCAGTTTGACCAAATGTATCCTTCAATAATTTGATAGCCGACTCATAATTATCATCAGAAATTGCGAAACCTTTGATACAAGAAAGTGCATCTCCTCCCAAACTGCTAAACAAATATGAAAA
>BGPR01045312.1:0-12364 GCA_013235015.1 Araneus ventricosus | reverse complement strand
TCTTCTATTATTCCGTTATCCGCCATCTCTTTAACTAAGCGCTCCGCTTCCTCTTTCTTTGCAAGAGGCAAACGTCTTGGATATTGCTTGATTAGTGGATGATTACCTGTATTAATTCTATGCTGAGTCATATTGCAGCGGCCGACATCAGAGTCACTAGTAGAAAACAAGTTCTGAAATTCGTGTAGCAATTCCTTCACTGCTGTTCGTTGTTCTTCATTAAGCCCTTCTAGATTCTCCAAGATTGACGGGAAACGTAGTGATTCGGAAAATTCTTGAGGACGAGCAACGATATCCACCACTGGCTCACACGTCGCAATAACAGCTCCTTTGTCGATGGTCTTGGGTTTATAGTCCAAATTCAGAACTCGAACGGGGATGGCTTCTTTTTTTAAATCAACGAGTGTGGCAGCCACGAGGACACCTTTCTTCGAGACATGGCTAGGGAAGTCCGTTACGGCGTATCTGAATTTTATAGAAGCTTCTGGGACACCCTGGATAAGACTTTCCGATCTTACTGGTATAATAGTTTTCTCTTTAGCCAATACAGAGCATAACTTCGAATCCTCTGCACAGGCTGAAAACAAAGGAATTTCCTCTCCTCCTGTCCGAATCTCGTTCTTCTCCAGGTCCACCATGAAGTTAAATTTTTGTAGAAAATATAGGCCGAGAATACAGAGATCGGTGATGTCAGCTACGTAGATTTTGTGTTGGAATTTTCTAGATCCGCATTCAATTGCTGCATCCAGTTTCCCGTGTATCTCCGCCTTTTCACCAGTAGCAGTCTTTAAAGAAATGTTAGGAGCCGTGTAAATAAAATTCCCCTTCAATTTCTGGGCCAAGTCTGTCCTTACGAGAGAGACAATGGCGCCGGTGTCCACTTACATCAAACAAGGGATACCGCAAATAGATCCTTCCAAGTAGAGTTCATTTCTTCCTCCGCAAAGTGCGGAAACTTTTAGTCCTTCTTCAATGGCTTTTTTGAGAAAAGGCAGCCTTCTCCCCGTAAAACGGTCATACATTAGTTTTCCTGGTTGGGAGAAATTGTCTGGCACTCCCTCTGTACGTGCCCCTTTTTGTTACACTTCCAGCAAGTCACGCTCGGATTTCGTCGAGGAGTGTTCTTCTTCCCAGCAACATGACTGTTTAATAATTTTTCCAAAGTTTTCAATAAACAGTCGAATTTGTCATCTTTTTCTTTCCCAGTACCATCCTCTACCTCTATCGGGATGTTTTGGAAACAGTTTTCGCAGCCTCATACTTCATGCTATATGCCAAGGCTGATTTCAAGTCTTTGGCACGCATCAACCTTGTTGCGTGCTGAGTGTCTTCATCTCTGATAGCGTCGACAAAGTACTGGGCTGCTAGGCTGTCTCGGACATCCTGAGGGCACTCGGCGTAGGCCAGGCTCATTAGTCGCTCCACATCGGCGGCTAACACCTGAAGGCTTTCTCCTGGCTCCTGCCGTCTCGTCTTCAATTCAGTCCTATAAAACTGGGTAAGGTGACAATCTCCGAATCGGGCTTCTAGAGTGTTCTCAATGGTCGTAAGGTCCGTCAACTTATCAGAAGGTATTCCCTAAAGAAACTTCGCCGCTGATCCTCGGAGAGAGGCCACAAATTGACTGGCTTTCACACGATTATTCCATCCGTTCGCAGAGCTCACAACGTCAAACTGAGTTTTGAAAACAGACCAAGACGTTTGTCCGTCGAATGTCAGGGATTTGACCGTTGGTCTGGAATACGTGAGGTCTGGATTTGAAATTGATTGATCTGTCCTCGAGTTCACTGAGCCTCTTCTTTAAAGTATCCGCATACGTTCGAAAACCCATTTTTGACCGAAAATCATAATTTTTTTAAATGTCTTATCTGAAAGCTTATTGTTTTTAGTTTTCAAAACTGTTTTTATTTTACATCTATGATGATCAGAAATGAAATTAGTGACATTTTAGTAGAACTTGACAGTTGAAAATGGAGTGGTAAATAATACGATAAAGAAGCATTTTTCATTGTTTTTACTTAAGATATTTAAATTTTATTGTTTATTTTTGTTTTATACTATTTTACATATACCAGGTATTATTTTGAAAGATTTTCAGTGTGAATTTCTTTGTTTTCGATGACATTGTTGCAAATTTAGCTAATTTTGAATCATTGCAGTTTCTTGACTCTCCGTTAATGATGTAATTTTTGATAATAAACGCAGGAAAAGTTCATAAATTGTACTTATGATCAATATCAATCACTAAAAGTATCTCTAGATCAACTAATAGGCATTATAAAGTTATTTGACTGAAAAACAATATTCAAATCTATCGATGGCGGCTGAATGATAGAAAACGATAATGACACATAAGGCTCAAGAAAATGACTAAAAAAAAATTCCAATCAGAATTTTTTTAAAAATGTGCTAAGCTGGCAAAAACTAAGGACTAGCCTACAAAACTGGGGAGTATTGAAGAAATATTCTTTTTTCTTCTCATTGTAAATTAAAAACATAAACTTTAAACTCATTTTTCTCGAAATGTGATTTTTTGCAAAATTTTAATTTTTCATACACGATAACTAAAATTCAACTTAAAATATCCGTCTCAAATTTGGCATACATATTATTTATTATATTATCTAGGTAATGAACCAAAATATAAGTGAAATAATGCTCCATTAAAAAGTTATGTATCTTTTAAGGTTTGAAAAAAGGCCAAAATTCTTTAAAAATTCATGATTTCACACTAAAACTCTTATAATTTACATGTTTTTCGATACATTGCAAAACTTTTGCTTCAGGACCTAGCCAAAAGTTGAAGGATTATATATCCTAAAGGATTTATCATTCTGTTGATTTCTTTTTCAACGAGGGTGTTTGAAAAAAGGTCAAATTTAGTGCAAAAAAATCTAAGTTTTTTCAAATTTTTAAAAATATATTTAATTCATTTAACTTTTTTCTATGATTTATTAAGTTTTAACATAAATGTCATATAAAAATACAAAAATATTGCTTCAAATATCATTATTTAAAAAAAGGCCTCCGAACGTAGTCGGATACCTTAAGTCGCCGATCTTCACTTGAACTTTTTCTTTGACTTCCTCTATCTTTCCTTGTACTTTGTCCTTCACTTCCTCGATCTTCCTTTCAACTTCTCCCTTTACCTCTCCAATCTCTCTTTTCACGCTTTGGACATCTTCTATTTTCTCTATGCAACTGTTGACATGATCTTTAATTTCTCCGACTTTACTTTCGACGTGTGATTGGATCTGATTCTTCATTTCTTCTTGACCTTTTCTCATTTCTTCTTGTCCTTTCCGCATTTCCTCTTGTCCTTTCCTCATTTCTTCTTGTCCTTTCTCCATTCTATCCTTCATTTCTTCTTGTCCTTTCTCCATAGATTTCTTCATCTCGGCTAGCAGAGCAAGTAGATCAGCGTTCTCAGCCATCTTTGTCTGAGATCTCGTTTTCACCATACACAATTATCCCACTTCTGGACACCAGTGTTGCAAAATGTCTTACTGTGTCTGTATGGTGTAAACAGTCCAACACGCAGGATAATGGAGAATGAAGATTTATTCACAAATATGCAGGAAAACACGCAGCACAGGTACAGGAAACAATAGTTCTTGCACAGATTACCAATGTAAACAGACAACAATTCGCAGGTAATAACAGTTCAGCACTTTGTTATCTAACAACACAAACAGTCAGCAAATAACTAATAACTAGTAGCTTTTTCTTTTTTGAACGTTTTTTTCTTTAAAAGAATATCCAATGCATCATGACAGTGGATAACTATAAATGATTTACACCCGTCTTGCCTTGGCACCCGGGGTATTGAATGACCGAGCCGTCGAGACAAAAACACGATAACTGTGGCCTTTAACATTGTGACCATCACAGGCATCTCCCGTGGGAGGTACATTCTGTCACAGGAGAAGAGGCAACACTATCTCATTACAATTTCAATAACCCCAGGAGAGACGAGAACGTTTTACTTATCTGGCAACTTTCCATTCACGTACTCTTGGTGTCCCACTCGGTGGAACTATGAAAGTGGATAACCAGAAACAAGATATAACCGGCCTGTTGTAGTGTCTGGAGTAGAATGAATGACCTGCCCGGTTGTGAATAGCAAAGTCGACGCATAATATCCCCCATTTCGAACAATACAAGCGCCGCAGACAGAGGTACGACACATCAACGGCGATAGATCCAGAAGAGCAACACCACCATTTATGTATCCACCAGGGAAGCGAGAATCTGATTATTTGGATCTGATTGGTATTAAACCATACTTATACCATGCAATTTCTGTTTTCTGAAAGTCTTTGTAGAAACCCTAAGTAAAATTTTGCTTAATTACTATGAAGTCTAAATGTATCTGAAACAGGTGCGCACCAACAAAAGTCAAATGAATTTTTCATAAATTTTTACTGAATTTAGATATTTCCAAATATATTTATGAATTTTTCATTTTTTTATATTGATACACAAAATTCGATTTACATTTTAAAACTTGCTTCTTGTTCGATAATTCAAATCATCAAATTTTCACCAGAATTGTGAAAATTTGATGTTAAGTTCAGTTTAGTTTTAACTGTATTAACATACCATTTTGAAGCAACAGGAGGGTTATTTTAGCAATGCACCTCGTCATTTTGAACTACGCTCCGATGATGAGGACAGCACCTGAGCTGATACCCACTCTTCACATTTCTTCATCATACCAGCGGGTGGGCGTTTGGGCCCTTACATATGATTTAACGTGCGACAGGTCCACATACACAGCGGATCTTCAAAGGAATCGGTTTTCAAACCTGGAAGCAGAAGCCTTACCACTAGGCTACCACGGCAAATTTAGATGTCAAAATAATTCTTAAAAGTATTTAAACGTGTGGAAAAATATAGAAGAGATTTTATTTGAAATTAATTGATTTATTTCATCAATATACGAATTATTTTATTTTTTCACTTTGAATCATCGACGCTTTCAATGATAGGACTTTCGACTTTTTTTGTAAATCTGAAATGGCCGTAGTTCGAAAATGTTACTATAATAATTGAAATTCATTGTTTTGGGCATTTTTTATATTTTCTAGCTATACATAATTTCTTTTTCTGTTTGTAGTCATAATGAATGAAGATTCATCCACATACTGTTAGTTTCAAACTGCCGCGTCTGGCGCTTTTGAAAAATTTTACTACAGTTAGGAGTGACATACAATGAATAAGATTAGCGCTTTTCCGAAGTTCTTTGTAAGGTTGTAACATTTCTTCTTTTAAACGCACTTTTCCGATTTGAATATTCATTTTCGTTCTGAATCGTACTATTTTATTTTCATTCGAAACTTGTTTATTTATTGTCCACATGGCTAGTTCACGTGATAGTAAGGCTTCTAAGAGCGGCAGTAAAAAGATTTTATACAATTTTATTAAATTTTGTGACAGAGACCCAGAAAATGGGGAATTAATTGTTTCAATCACATGCCATACAAAACGAGCCAGTCAACTTCTAAGAGCAAAGTAAAATACAAACAGCGCCCCCTCTATTTTTCCCTTCAACCCTGTTTTGGTGCAATCAACTCCGCCTGACGCATGCGTTAAAGTGTGAAGGGATTCTGAATCTAAGAATAAAAAAATAAGAACATTAATGCAAAATAAGAACTTAACCAAATGATGTTGGAGGATAGCATGAAAAATTTGGTCGAATTCTTCTGTGGCAGTCGATTCAAAATAAATATAATCCGAGCGAGGTTGTGTATTATTTTAACAGATTATAAAAAAGTTTTTTTAATCAGAAACGATCGAAATTTTTTTAAAAATCGATGTATTCAAATACCAAAAAATTCTAAAATTTTATGCTAAGCATCTACGTCTCATAAACAAACAAGCTTTATTCGTACGAAGAATATTTACCTTTTTGAAAACCAAATTCATTAAAAAACATTTTTTATAAAAAAATTCTCGTTATCTTTAATTAAAAATCAATATAACTATTGTATTAATTCCATCCTATTCAGACCTTCTAAAGGAATCTGAAAGATTATCATTACAAAAATGAAACTTCCGATTATAATTTCTGAAAATAAAATAGCCTGTAACATCTTCTTCATTGTGAATAATAACAAGGTTTTCTTACTTTGATGATTTAAAATAATACTTATAAGTGAAATAGTTTACACCACGGTTACACCAAAACGAAAGCGTCTTAAAATGAATGTAAAGCAAAATTTCAAAGCGTAAAAGAAAATAGCGGTGTTCTTAGATATCTTCGTGTTTACTCTAGATAAAAAGCAGAATCACCGAATTTCGACGACTTGGTCATTTTTAATGCAGAGTGATAGATAAATATTTGTAATGAAAGACCTGTAGTAGAAATGTATTTGTAGCTTCTTTATCTTGTAGTAAATTATATATTTAAAGGTAATAAATTTCTTATGAAATGCACTTTATTGTAGGAAAAAAACTAGCTTTAAAATATAATATCATCGGTCCAATCAAAGAAACCGGTTGAACGGAATGGACCACTAGATTTCCAGATTGGACCACCAATTTCTTTAAACACAATTAGAACAAATACATTTTGTGATTCTAAAATTCACCCGAACACAAGATGCATGAACACAAGCATGTTATTTTATGCACAGTATCGCTTCCCCGTCTCCCTTTGTTTTCTCAAAAATGATACAAAAGAACCTTAGTTTCTGAACCGACATCGGATCGCTTTAGTGTCCTTTTAATATTATTATTATTCCACTTCCACTTCCAATTTATGAGAACTTCTAGTGGTGAAAACTGTTTTTTCAGCTATTCCTGTACTTTAAGATAATAATCCCATTAATTAAAGCAGTCTAATACACGCGACTTTTTGAGGTAAAATCTAAGAAACTTTTATTTCCTCCATGTATTTGACCTCCCTGAGTCCAACATAATCATTGCTTGAATTATGGCTGATTGTCTATGACAGGGTTTCACAGCTTTTTCTCCTTCGCGTACCCCTTGATAAGTCTTTTTATTTTCACGTACCCCCTACTGTCATATCCACCACCCCTAACCATGCGTTTATGCAAACACGTTTTTATCAATAATGTTAAAGGCTTAGGTTAGGTTGATTCGAATTAATAGCATTTGCAAGAATTATTTTTGATTTTACAAATTTATTCCATTTTTACAGTAGTATTAGTTGAAAGCGGAAACAAAAGAGACCAGTACTGCAATGATTTCGCATTAACTTATAATAATAGGTAAAAATTACACTTTGTAATAATACCTATTCAAGTGTTATAGTTAATAAATAGCAAGAATTCGTTTGGGGAAACAAAATTTTGTAACATTTTTAATTCTATATGTTTTCTTGTTTCCGCTATTAAAAACCTTCATTTCGTACACCCCCAGGGGTACGCATACCACAGATTGGGAACCTCTAATCTATGAACAGGATAATTCAAAAAAGGAACAAGCTAGAGGGTTGAAATTCGGTATGCAGTCTGAAGAAAAATTACTGCATAAAAAACCCCTCTAACCTTATTTTTAAATCATATGAATAAAATTAATATAGTAACTTGTAGAGAAATAAGTTTTCTGAGGATATAATAACATATTTTGTAATTAACTTTAAAACAGCGTACGGGTCTCTTTTGTCTTATGTAAAAATACTTGATTGTTGACACTTAAATCTAGACACTTGTATTTTAAATTTAAGTAGGTAAAACTTTCTCTTAAGAATGATTTCATAAACTACATTTACATCCTGACAATATAATTTACTTATTTTACCGCCAAAATATTTTATAGAATTCTACCGATCAAATCTAAACACTGGTCCAAATTCGATTATTCCGTCAGATCATAAAACTCCAAATTACAAATTTGTTTCGTTTGTTAGGTTTCAAATAAATAAATAAATTTTATGTGAAGATACCAGATTAATATTTTCTGCTCGTGTACGAACTCAACATTTGGGTGAACCTCCATGTGTTTGACCTCCCTGAGCCCAACATAATCATTGCTTGAATTATGTCTGATTGTCTATGAACACGATAATTCGAAAACGGCACAAGCTAGAGGGTTGAAATTTGGTATGCAGTCTTAACGACAAAACTGTAGAATTCAGTCAAATTTGGGTTGGAATCTTTCCGCTTAAAGTCTGTTTGTGTTTACATTCGTTTGCATGTGGACACTATAGATCAACGAGGTAGAAGAAATTTAGCAGATGGTTTATTACTGGAATTGCGGTTATATAATAAATTATAATTTTATATAATTTACTTAAATTATAATTTTAGATTTTTAAAAATTATTATTTTTTTATTACCATAGTTAAAATAAACCCTTTTTAACACCGCCTAATTTTTAAATGTAAACGCATTATTTCTACTTCAATTTTAAAATGAAAGCACTTCTACTCTAACTGAGAGTGTCGCTAGAACGTATTTAAAGTTTGGACACGTCATCATCTTTCGTTTTCTGCTTTGGCTCTCTCTTGTCAGAGGCGTGTAGCGTTTCTCTCCGTATTTATCTTTCTTTATCTGCCTTCTGCGTCGCAATTGGCCGCTGTGGCCTCGTGGTAGGTTCTTGGCTTTTTAGGACCGGTGGTTTCCAGGCTCGAAACCCGATTCCACTGAAGCTCCGCCGTGTATGGGGCCTGTTGCACGCTAAAACATATGTAGTGGCCAAGCTTCCTCCCGTTGGTGGGGCGTGGAAATTTGGAGAGGGGGTGACAGCTCAGGTGTCGTCCTCGTTATCTGACCGTGGCTCAAAATTACGAGGTCCGTCCCAAAGTAGCCCTCGTGTTGCTTCAAAACGAGACGTTAATGTAACTAAAACTAAACAAACTGCGTCGCAATAGCCTGAACCATGGATTGGATTTATCTGAAGCTTCTATGATAATCTAAATAAAAAAATAAGTATGTCTAGATTGAAATTAAATAATTTGTGGATTGAAACGTCCGGCACCTTCATTCAATATGCCTCTGCATTATCTGACTTCAATCTGTCTCTAGATTTTGGTTGAATTTTTGTAACCTGATTTCCAAATGACTGGAAGATTACTTCTTATAAATATTGAATTTTGCGCAAAATTAGTTGACAGGTTTATTGCTTGTCGACATGTATTTCCGCGGGTGTGTCAACGCGTGAAACATCCATACAAACATTTGCAGTCAAATAAAAGCGTTTAAAAACTGTAATTCTGATTTCATTTCTTTTAAAAATCTTTGAACAAACAAGAATGGTTTCCTACAGAAACTCAGCAATAACAATCTAAATTTTTTGTTCGAAAAGAAATAGTTGTGAAACACTATTGACAGTTTAAATGTATTTTCTTGAAGAAGTTTTAATATTCATTTAATGAAGAAAGCAAAGCTAATTTGTGTTCAAGATCACAATAGATAGCTTTAAAATGAAGACGATTAGATGAAAATAGTGAAGAAATCTTTTGAAATGTACAGGTGTCATATTCGTCATATGACCACATTTCAAACTGAAGCGGTCAGCCCAAATAGTTCTCGTAAAGTTTCCAGTATCACATTTAAACAGACTATTAGATAGCACCACTTTATAAATTCAATATTTAGTTAAATTTATATAATAAATTTTAATTCAGAGCTCTGAAGTGTTTAAAATATTGCACTGTCATCAGAAAAGAATGCTTGTATCTAATTTCTGAACATTAGAACATCAGGAAGTGATTGAAAATGTGATTAAATCTTCACAATTTTAACACATTTTAAGTGAAGTAAAAGCGTTTAAATTCACTCAGTTTTCTTTTAAAAAATTTGCGATGTCTGAAATGTGGTGAGAACCACAGGACGAATCAATGTCCGATCACGACCCCCCAGGAAAACCCCAAGTGTATAAATTGCGGAGCAACTGGTCATATTGCCTCATGGAAAGGCTGCCCATTATTTCCAAAAATCAAACCAACGAAAGGCCAAGGTGTAAATTACCCCAAAGCGCAAAGAGAATTCCTAGCTTCTCAATACAGGACACAGGAAAATATATCCTACTCAATGCAAACACAAAAGTTAATACCCCGGCAGGTCGAACTCAACTCGCGTCAGGAAAGCGAATTTAACCCACAGACTGGTAGTCGTGAGATAGGGTATGAAAAAGAATTTTTAGGCTTCTTAGAAGGAGTTAAAGTTATGTACGATACTCTGAAAAGTATACCTAATTTAATTAAGACAATATCAGAACTCCCGATGCTAGAAAAAACTGAAGATATGGTCAATCATTTAATAAAAGCTTTAGGCACAGTAGCAAATTCAGTCAGTAATGTTCAATAGTGCAAACCCTAAGAATAAAATCAAAACCCTTCATAGCCTTACTATAGTCTTTTGGAATGCTAACGGCGTAAGAAATCGCAGTGCATATATCCGCAATTTTTAGAAGAGCACTCCCCCGATATTTTTCTAATTCAGGAGACTAAGCTGAGACCGGAAATTAATTTCTCTATACCCAACTATGACGTCTACAGAACAGACAGACCACGACGAAATAACGCTCCTACCCAGGGCGGAGGAACCGGCATTTTAATTAAAAAATCCTTACCCCACCACCATATTCCGACGCCGCAATTGCACTTTGTTGAAGCTACCTCCATCTCACTAAATCTTACAAACAAAGAACCCTTCACTGTTACCTCAATATATATTCCCCCGGATACAGACCCAACTCTCTATACATTAGACCTGGAAACATTAATTCAACTTGGTCCAAACCCTATCATTTGTGGCGATTTCAACGCCCAACACCAAAATTGGGGGTCTCCAATAAACACAACAAGAGGAAAAGAATTAGTTACATTCACTCAAGTTCTGGGAATGGAAATTCTTGCCCCACCATCCCCAACAAGATTCGGTTTCAACTCAGCAACCATTTTAGATCTTGCAGTAATAAAAGATTTCATTCTCCCCTTCTCGATTATTTCCCTTCCAGAACTTTATTCCGACCACAACCCAGTCAAATTAACATTTCAACTAAAATTTACGACACTACATAATAGTGTGACAACGCATACGGACTGGACCAAATTCCAAAATTACCTGAAAAATCAAATTGATTATAGGCCCCTTAAAATAAACAGCAATACAGATATTGAAATCGCAGTGGAAAAATTTACTAAAAATCTACAAAACGCGCACAGATTCGCGACTAAAACGGTCAAAAAATCAACTGCAACATATATCCACGCAAATATTAAAGATTTGATTAAAACGCGCAACAAAACGAAAAAAGAATGGCAAACACTAAGGAACCCACTAATTAAAACGGAATTGAACAGAATTGAGAAATTAATCAAAAAGTTAGATAAGAACAGTAGACAGAAAGATCAGACCGAAGAACTTCAAGCGTTGAACACAGAAGACGGTACACTATGGAGAAAAGCAAAGATAATGCGTAAGAAAGCGCAGAAAATCCCAGCTCTACTGGGAGAAAATGGATTTGCATATTCACTCTATCAAGGCCAAAACTATTGCCCTAAGTCTAGAGAAACAATTCTCATTAAATGACCTATCTCACAGAGAGATGGAAAATGAGGTCAAAAAATCTACTGAAAACTTCTCCACCCTCCCACTCACCAATAACCAAATTGATAATCTCAAATGCATTCAGCCCTCTGAGGTAATCAAAGTCATTAAAAATTTAAATATTAAAAAAACATGCGGGCTTGACCGTATCACCAACAAAATGCTTAAAAATTTACCCTGCACAATGATTTTCGAGTTTACAGAAATCATTAACAATATCTTCAAATTTAACTATTTCCCAAAAGCGTGGAAGACCGCTGCAGTTGTGCCAATTCTGAAACCTGGAAAAGACCCCACTCAGCCAGAAAATTATCGGTCAATCTCGCTACTCAGCACACTCATTAAACTAACTGAAAACTTCATTTTAGATAAATTAAACGAGCATCTTGCCGAAAACAAAATCCTTTGCCCGGAACAATTTGGTTTTAGGAAATCCCTAACTACAACTCATCAACTTCTTAGAGTAGTCGAGTATATCACAAGTGGCTTTGAAAAAGGTGAATGCACTGGTGCGGTCTTCCTTGACGTACAGAAAGCCTTTGATAGAGTCTGGATCCAAGGACTAATCCATAAACTTATCAGATACAAAACCCCACCCCATTTACTGCAGCTTCTAAAATCTTACCTCGAAGAGCGAAAATTCGCAGTTAGAATTGGCAACAGCATTTCCGAAGCCAAAATTATGAGAGCAGGCATTCCACAAGGAGGGAAAATCTCGCCGGTCCTCTACTCTCTTTATGTTAACGACATTCCAAAAACACATAAAACATTATTATGTTTGTGCGCAGACGATACTGCCATTCTAGCAAAAAATAAAAACCATAAATATACGGCAGCCGCTT
>BGPR01045311.1:0-12364 GCA_013235015.1 Araneus ventricosus | reverse complement strand
TCATGAATTATTTCACCACAATTCTCTTAATATTCGATGAATTGCTTCTAACAAATACCACAAATCACCCAAATATTGTTTAAAGACTGCCTGGCCTATTGGCAGAAATTCCTACTTTCCGAGCGCCACTACAATCAAAGAAAACAGTCAATATTACGTTCCTCTTATTCCCACTTAAAGGGGCACCTCAAATGTGGGGATGAGAACCTGAAGAATAAGTAAGCATAGTCTCAATTAACGGTGGGGTATAGTAATGGTGTGTGATTGATTTACCTCCTACCGATGACGGGTCGTACCTTTGTCTGAGGAGTCTTTGGATGAGCCGCGCGAATTTGGGGCTATAATGTGGGTACGGCATTGCTCGATTAATTGTCGCGACGTTCGGGTAATTGATGTTGTCCACGCACGGTTCCGGCTGGACGGGAGTAACTCGTTTGTAGTTACCTCCTTCTTACCCTCGCTCTTGACGTAGGTGGCCCAAACGAATCGTTATTGCCTCCTACGTTTCTCTAGCTTTTGATGTAGAATCTCTGATACGCTTCTGCTGTTGTTGAAGTTTTCTTTCCATCAACATTTCCGTTACTCTTGACATAGAAGCTCTGATACACTTCTGCCAACGACAAGTTTCTCTTTTCTCCAACGTTTCCGTCGCTCTTGGGGAAGAAGCTCTGATACACATCTGCCGTATACGAAGCTCTCGTTGTTTAGGTGTTTCTGATGCGAGCGACTTTTTTTTCTGTTCACTACCGGAGATTTCTGACCAATACTGTTCCTTTTATTCCATGGCATTTTGATAGGCTTGAACAAATCGATATCCGCTAATAATTCACACTATATAGAATACTTATTGATTTAGAAAGTCCAGTTGTAAGCAGTAAAAATCAAAGATGGAAAATTTCTGTTTTAATAAGTTATTTTGCCTTACATAAGTTAACTATTTTATTATATACGCAGCACAAATCACATTTACTGCCTGCATTGCAAATTGAAGGAAAATGGCAGATTCAAAGTTTCAAAAAAAGAAAGAATAAAATAAAATACAGCTCACAGTTTAGTTAGTTTAGACATTTAGCACTGTCAATAGATTGCATCGAATATACACTCATCTTTTGATTATGTATTACAATGAAAACCTTATGCATAACATTTATACATAATATTCAGTAGAAATCTCAACGTGTGACCACAGATACATAAAATATAAGCAGTGTTTTAAAGCGCGTGTAATTAAAATTCATATGCAGTACAAAATAAAAGAGTTAACATTCTGATCTGGATTCAATTTCCAAAGAAAATAATTTTTTCATCATAACTTTCCAGACAAAACCTCGTGCTGACAGATTTCCTAAACTGGTTTGAATAACAAACAATTATAAAACAACAGATAAACCAATAAAAAAATTAAAAATTTGTTAAAATTCGGGAAAACACTGTACCACATTTAAAGAGATATCATTAAAAAGGTATTTTTTTAACTTTAGAGAGGTGCAAAAGTTTTTCTTGTGAGATAAATATTTCGGAATATATCTCGGAAAAACTTTAAAATCTTGCTTAATTTTCAATTAATTTTTGGACTTTGGAAAGTTAACAGTGACCTTCCTATTGCATCGAAGGTTTCATGTGGATGTCATGTCATGTTTAACGATCGGATAAAAACGGTGAATTTTCATAGGAGACATACACTCAAGCAAACTTTCATCTTTATATATATGTATACTAGAAAATCGCCCGTCATGGTATGACGGGTGCAAATTGCCTCTTCATTCGAGAGATTTACCGTCAAATTTATCGTGTTTAAATAAATATATATACGAGAGAAATGTGTAAAATTAATTGAAAACAAATAAAATAAACATATGTTTTATGACAGGAAATATTTTTTCATTTACATATTATTTACATATTTCTTTATTTAAAAAACCTCTTGGTAAACAACATTCCGTGTGAAGTATTTTTCGTAACAATTTTATTATAAATTACTAACCTTGAAATTCTCAGCTTGTCAAACGTAATTCAAAAGTTAAAATGTCAAAGGAATTCTTTTTAGAAATTCTAATCAAAGGAAAGCACTTCTCTGCTTGTCATACGTTGCCAAAAAATATTATCAAATTATATCATCAAGATCGCAATAAATAATGAGATGCATCGCGGCGTCCCGACTATATCATGCTGCATGTCATGAGCATGATATACCACTGACGTAATTTACTACCTTCTATTGAAAAACAGAAATTGATTTAAAATATATGATTAATATAATTGAAAATTTCTCGGGAACTATTGATCATAACGAGATAAATTTTATCTCACTATTTTAGAGAAATTTTAAATTAAAACAACAATTACTCTTTTAAATTTAAAATTACTGAAATTTAGGCGCTTTAACAATGAAACAATGCTGTTTAACGTCTCGCAGTGCTATGGCGCGAGTTTTATTGTTGGTGACGTCAGACCGTTACCGAGAGACAGATCTGAGGTAATATATTAGTAATAGATACATATCTAGCACGGTAGTAGAAACGGATTTTAACAAATATTTGGCATGGCGAAAATTCACGGTTGAAAATAAGCATCAGTTTCGCAATTGTCGTCCCGGCATCTAGAAACCAAGAGACTTAAGATCTGACAAAGCATCTTTCAATCCATTCTCTGTATTTGTGAAGTATTAATGCAGAAATTTACTATTTTTGTCACATACTAGGTAGTATTTTAAATCTATTTATTCATCAAATACTCGTATTCTTTTAAAAAACTCAACATGGGACATGATATGTCAGCCCCATCAGCTTCTTGATATATTAAGCGTATGCAGGATTGCGTGGCCTTGGATTGTGTATTGGTGACAGAATATATAAACACATTTCAGCGTTCATTTACCTGGCAATTCATTCGTTCCAAATCAAAAGGCAGCTGCTCTTGGCCTTGAGGGATTTTGATAAAACTATATTATTTTAATTACTTCACCCTCGAGAAAGCGCATCTCAAGACATTACTTTTTATAGTAAAAAATAGATGACAACACGACATTCCTCAGGATTATTTTTATAAAAAAATTATGTAAGGTAATAAAATATTTTACAGAATACTTATATATTATTTTTTTAGAATCTTAGTCACTTTTACCAAATATTTTTATGAATTATTATACAAAAATTACTCATTTTCTACACGTTTTAAATATTTTCAAGAAAGCAGATATAAAATATTACTGAAATTGTATTTTTTATTATACATCATTCATGATACATCATTTTTACATATGCCTTTTTTTCTTATAGGAAGCAGAATTCAAAGAATCTGATGAAACCAAAGTCTTTTACATCTCTACTAATAATAAAGAAGAATGTACGTGTGTCTGTGTCGGCGATCTACAGGCCAAGCCGCTGGACCTGGAGCTACAGCAAGTGGCACGAACATACTTTGGAGGGCGGGAATGTGCATCTAAAAGCCTTTTTTAAATTATACTTAGAATTTTAATTAATTAAAAATTAAGCGAAAGTTTGGAGTTGGTCTTTAATAACTTCCAAAAATATTACAGCACAAAAATAATTTTTACCCCATTCTGAAAGTGCAAAAAATTACCTTGCCAATGATATCAATTAAGCTTCCGTGCAACGTTTTCTTGAATTTTAATAAATTTAAAAAGATATTTTTTGGCCTAATTCACAACAGTATTTTTCTTTGTTGCAACGTAAATCAAACCGTTTTCAATGTTTAAACGAATATTTACTTGCATATTTCTCTTTCATTGTTGTAATCTGAGAAAATTTTCATATTCATCTGAATCTGATAATGTCTATTCAAGCTGAATGGTTATGGTTGCTATGTTTCCGTTCTTTACTCAGCATGTTTTAATCCAGCTAAATGCTTTGCCAGCTTTTAATGTTAAATTCAAATGCATAGTTCACAAGAGGAATAAGAAAGTGAAGATAGTACCGACAACATGGCAGTAGAGGTTGCATGACATGGTCAGTTATTTATCTCTATTAGATACATTTATGTAGACAATGCACAGAACAAGTGCAAGGCCACTAAAAGAACACGAGTCAAATATCTGCCGCAATCAGAAATTTAAAATTATGTTGTTAAGAGTACCATGAATATAAAATGATGCAAGATGCATTTGAAATTATATTCCTGGCTAACAAGCTTGTCGCCGAAAGCGGCTAGTAGCTAGTCTAATGATTTCCAATTTACCAATAAATGTATTTTTGATATATTTTATAGTCAATGAAAGTAAATATCTGTTACTTCCATTATTTCGTATATGAGAAAAACTTAAAGTGCCACGAACAAAGGGAAGCAAAGGATTTCCAATTTTTTGAAAGGTCTTTAACATACCTTTCTGGCTCTATAGTCGATACATTTATTGTGATAAAAGATTATAATTTCTGTTTAAGTAAAGTTTAGAAGGACTATTTTAATTTCAACCTTCAGACTATCGAAACATTGTTGATGTAATTGCATCAAGATAATCTAACTGTTTTATCTCTCTGAATTCGAAGCATTTCTCAAATTGGAGCTTTTGCCACTCACAATCTATTTAAAAGGAATGTTTGCATGTGTGATCAACGAACTCCAATTATGTGCCAGATCATTTAATTCATAAAAAATAAAAAATGTAAATCTTCCAAATATGTTTTGCATTCTGCTACATTTTTTTAAACATTTCAACATAACTCCATTTCCGTGAGTGGATATCAGAAATAATTTGTGCTCTCTGTGTTTTTATCTCTTTTATGCTACTTCTACTTTCTTTTTACTACAGCTGAAGAGGTCATTAAAAAGAAGATCTATTTAAGTGTTTGTCGTTCGATCTGGTTCCTTAGACTGTGTCTATCTAATGGACAAAGTGCGTTTTCTTTGAGGAAAGAATTAAATGTTAGATAAAGAAGCCATTAACTGAAAATGCATATTTAATTTAAAAGAACAAGTAAACCTTTTGATTACGACAGTTTCGATCTTGGAGGCCAATTTGAAAATTAAATATGCCATTTTCTACAAATATCGTTAAGAAACATTTAAAACTAATTATTGCTTAGGAAGGATTAATTTTGAACATTTATAATAGTAGTAAACATTTTTACCCTTCGGTCGGGCGCAATGTAAATCCTAAAAAGTTCGGGAGCAACTCATCTGTGAGATTAAAAGTTACATTTTTGTTTAGGTTTAGGAAAAAGCTTATCAAGGTGAACTATTTGGTCATACAAAGCTATATTTGCGTTTCTAAATGACATTTTTTTTGTATTTCCTTGCAGATTCAACTAACAAAATCCACGAATTCAGGAGGGTTCTGACGTTTGTTTTCCCATAAGGTTCCTTAGCAATGACAATAATGTCGATGGGAGACTGAAACAATTCGTCATTTTTAAACAATATATTGGAAATAGCGATCAATATCATTTAATTAGGGGCTGGGACACGGGTATACAAACTTTGTAAGGATTATAAAAAGAAATATTGAGGAAAATTTGGGAAATCGAAAATAAAAACGTAATCGGGTGCAAATCATCAACAAGATAAATTTGCCCCTCACATACATCAAAAGAGCACAAGAGAAAACACGATACCCTATTGAGAGTGGTATGGAGCCAGGAAGCTACTAGAGATCCAAACCGTTCTTGTTAAAACCCGCACTCAGGCACAAATTAAATATGAGCACTTCATGTCACAGATTAGATGCGCCCGACGGAAGGTTAATTTGTGCAACGGTAAGCTGATATTACTGACAGAAGATAACGCCTAATGCCACTACTGATCATTGTGGATATCTCTACCTTTCAAAGGAGTTGTTAACGAAACGGGAGTCTCTTACGAAGTGGTGGAAATTTTTTCACTACAGTTAATTGCAAGATAGTGACGCAGTCGATTGTTTTCATAATTCAAGCATAAACAGGTGTAACTCAAGATGACACAGATAAACTCCTGTGCTGTTATTTAATTGTTAAGTCGGGAAAAGTAAACTAATACCTTGAATTGTATTTTTGCAATACACCTTGAATTGGATTGTTGCATCATTTGCAATATTTTTTTACAGATGAAAATATTCTATATAGTTAGGTAATAATTGAATGATTATACAATTATTTTCACACGATGTCTTGTTCTTAATATCCGTGCATCATTGATTCTGACAACTTGCATTTCAAAATCTTAAAAATAAGTACTTTTATAATTGATATCCAAAATGACGTATTGGTGCTAAAATTTGTGTATTTAGTCATAGGACTTAGAGATCTAAGGGCCAAGGTACATTAGTTGATAAAAAAATTTCAGCTGCAACGTTAACTTTATATAATAACATTAGAGATTTGTCAGATTCAACATGGATATAATCGACACACATAACTATATCTAACGCAATTTTCCAACTCCAAATCCTAGGAGATATCGATATACTCCAATCTTTCCTAAAGTTAAATTTTTCTCATTTTTATTGGGTTAAAAATTCTCCTTGATTGATTGATAAACAACCTATTTTGTGTGATCAGAATTTTTAGATATCATGTTAATTGGTATTTTAACTCTTTTAGAATATGTCAACTATGCAACAAAATTTAATTGAAAAATAAGACATTTAAGGAATATGTTGCTAAAAATGCTTTTATTATTTAGCGCAAAATAATTAGAACTGCTCATCGAAACTTTCATTCTAACAATTTTTTTCGGGCATTTTAAAGGGCACTGCATTTAAAAAAGACTTGACAATAATATTTCGCAAATATAAATCAAAAATGCTTTCTATAAAAGCTTCGATAAATGCAGTTATATTCATAAAATATTATCAACTGATGATGAGTTATGACAAAATAGCAACAAACCCATGTATAATGTCCATTTACTAAGTGTGATATTTTAAGTAAATTATTGCTTTCTGTTAATGTTGATCCAAAATTGTAATTTTTAATTTAATGTTTTGAAATAATAAAAGCATTTGTGAATAATAATTATTGACAGTAATTTTTGTTAAATCATATTATGGGGCGAAACATAATTTATTGTGACGCAGTATCAAACCATATGTATAGATTACATAACCATAATCTCTTAATGCTATCATTAAACTTGTTTCATTAAATCTCGGACATGTCAGAAACAATTTTGATTCTTCCTCATGCTCGTTATAAATTTAGTGTGCCATTAACTAAAGAATGCCATCTTTTCCTTCAGAATCCAGGCTCCCTTATTACTTTCATTTGGTTTATAAAGATGAGTTGAGATTCTGCCTATCTGGATATGGAACGTAATTAGAAAATACTAAGAGTTAGAGGCTTGTGAGTGTTCCACTAATGGAGGATTTGTATCTGGCTGTGGAGGATAGAGAGGAAACCACGTTCTCAATTTGTATAATAATGGATATGTATCTAGATATGGGGAGATTTTAATTGGATTTATGTTGAGTCTTACAATACTGGAAATTATGTCCGAATAACGACGCATTCGGAACTGTAATGTCACTGCCATGTATTATTATGCCTTGCGGTAATGAATTAGAATAAAATTAATCTTTTAAAGAAAAGTATATTTTGTCCTTCGCTTTAAAATAACGATTTCTGCTGATAGGGATAGCAGTTGAAAGATATTTGTTCAATTTAATGAGAATGGGAATCGAATAATTTATATCTAAATCGGTTTATTTGAGTTCATTTACAGAGAACAAATATCGAACATGATTATTTGGACGACTTTGAAAGAATATAATTATTAGTTTGAATAATTTTGTGACTGTCAGTTTTTCTTAGTTTCATTTCATGTTTAATGACAATCATTACTTTAAGTATTGTGTTGCAAAAATGCATTGAATCTTCCAATTAATTTTTCTGAAAACATTCTTGAAAGTGGATCAAGTATTAAATATTATTGAGGTATTTAATAGTAATTCGACAGCCTTATTAACACACGTCAACTCTTTGCTATTATTGATACTCAGAATCATAATATGATTTTTTAAATTAAAAAAGAGCGATTTATCTAAAAATGTTAAGAAAACTCACATGAATAACATTCCGTCAAAAATATGATAACTGTATGACATTCAACTGCGTTTAATGTTTCCAATAAACAATTTAGCTGTTATAAACTAACTTTCTCGAGTTATAGTTTCCTCAATTTCTGGAAATAAAAAATACATCTGAGTTTAATTCTTTCAAAGTTGGGTTTCTTCAGAAGTAATATAAATTTAATATTATTTTCTTCATTTAAGAATAGATTCTTCATTATCATAGAATGAAATACATATCGCAAAAAACACAATAGATCAGAATGCTTGTTATGAAATGAAGACAGGTTTGCAAGTTCCTCTGTTCAGTCATATCCGATTGAGTGTTCTTTGGTAAATGAATTGCTTCATTCATTATTTGTCATATTATCATCGCAATATAAAGTTAAAATTAAATTTATTAACTAACGAGGTCCTTGTTCTCTGACAAGACGATTGGCCTCGAGTCGTCTTGACACAGGACAAGCACAATACCTGGACGCCAGAAGAGGGGAGCATTTCTTAAAATTTATATTTCCTATGAATGAGAGGTCTTTTTAAAAGCCTCGCCACGTTTAAAGAGCCTGATGTCTTAAAAATGAATCAGGCTTATAAAGTTCATAAAGCCTAATAAAGGAGGTTTATAAAACCTCCGACTTTTGGTTTAATGTGACCAATTTATTCTCACGAGGTACACTTTAATTGCGTGAGGCCTCTAGAATATTTGAAACCATTGCATATTTAATTACGAAGAAAAAGGGTGTAACATCATAGTGTAAGGCAAAGGATAGATGCAACTTAAGTGATAGAAGCGGTACTTGAGACTTAGGACTGTTTCTTCACTTGAATTAACCTCAATTGGCCTTAAGCATAGGAATTATCAATTTCAAAGTTACGAAATGTCAAGAGACAAATTGGAGGTCTAGCACTGTTGGAGATATATCGCCTTTTGTATATATTCCTTTTATTAAGTTATATTCTTTGCTTAATTCTATATGTAGATGTTGTACATTAATAATTTTATAGTCACTATTTAGAGCAGTTTCCTCATAGATTTCGCGTTTATTTTAAAATCGTACACTGAACGATAAAAATATCAACTTCTTGATCCCTGTAGTTGTAGCTTTATGAAGAAAGATATATTTTTATTTACACTAAAATTATAAGATAAAAAAAGGACTTTATCATGTAAGAAAGGACCATTTCTAAGCACAAATTCTGTAATTCGTCTTATTTTGTTACCTTGTTTAGTTTAGTTAATTTAGTTCAGTTTAGTTATATGAACTTCCCGTTTTGTAGCAACACGAGGGTTATTTTGGAGCCTTTGTTACATTGATTTTACTCACAGCAGAGACACAAATTTAATATGGAGGATTTCATTTAGATTTCTGAACTTTCCACATTCCACACTTCGAACAAAATCGCATTGAAAATTTAAAGCTTGGGATTTACGAAAATAGAAGTTTAAAAGGGAGAATCAAATATTTATGATGATACCTGTGAATTTGCTACATATATAATGAATTATATATTACAATCGATCCATCATATTCTGATAGTCTATTATGTTGCTCATATCATGCGTTACGTTAAGGTACGAGTATAATTTACGTCTAGTGATAATGCAGAGTTACGTGACCATTTCAAACCATAATTCCGATACTGATATTACTCAGTATGTTATACTAATTGCGCATGATTAATATTAAATTACGTGGATCTGATCGCTGACACTGAGTGCATAAACTCGCGTATTATTGTTAAATGCCTACCATTTGCTTCGTAAAGCCTTTAGAACTGTACACAATGTAAGTCTTTATTGTTTTATGTGTTATTGTTTGATGATTCACATTAAAACAAAAATTCGCAGCATTCCTTAAAAATATAGTAAATCCTTAACTTAATTGTGTTTTGTTTTGTATTAATGTTTCAATAAAAATAAAAGAAATTGTATGCGGTTGTTCGCATGCTAAATAATTTAGATAAAAAATAACCCAACCTGGTAAACCTGGATTCTACGGTGCCGGCCTGCTTCTCGTCAATTTTTTTTGGCACAATTTCATTTGCAGTCGCCAAATACTGTTTTGGATGTGAAGTACGCTTTTTATTCCTCTCTTGCACATACGTCACCAGAAAAGGAGAGATTGAGCACGCAATGCCTGCGACATTTCAAATGTGTACCGGGCAAATAACTTTTTAACTTGAAAAAACATCAGCGGCTTCACTTTCAGCATAGCGGAATACTCGTAGCTTCTCCCATTCATTGAGGAACGAAACACACAGAATAACATACACAGTACTGAACCGATATTCAAACCTAAGAATTCCAAACGAAGTTTTATTTAAATTCGAATGAATTAACCAATCATATCGAAGAGATAAACAAAACAGTCCAATCGGAACGAGGCGAAATATAGCGCGATGCTTAAAACATCGTTGAAAAGATTAATTTCCGCGCACGCGCGCATGTGACTCGTTAAAAACATCATTGCGCAACCAAAACAAATGTTCTGTCATCTCCGTTCTTGGCGGCAAAGGGTTGTCCTAAGAGGAACGAAGTACGTGGGCACAGTAGACTCCACATTAACCATAATTTTTTTTCTGTTTTTCCCATTTCACTTGACTTTACCTAGATCCTCATCAACAAATTATTAATAAGAATGTTGTTTTAAGATAATTAATTAAGATAATAAAGTTAATAATTTATTTCCTTTTTTTCACGGAATGAAAGCAGAGCTATAGAACCATTAGTAATTTGGAAAATTTAAAGTTATTTCTATAAAGCTTCATTTGGAAACTGAAACAAATCTTAAGAGATTTGCCTTTCAGGGTTGGGATAATTTTAATAATAAATCTTCTTGACATCAAAATGAAGGCTAGAATTTGCCATCTTCATATTATGCTAATGTTTAACAACATTTGTTTAATAAAAAGTAATCATGTATACCTCAAATTCTGAACATGATACTGTTTGTCGTAATTGCACTGAAATAATTAGTCAAAAGCTCCAATGCTTTTTTTATTAGATTAATGTGTTTATAATTTGTTATATTTGGCGACGGAACTCAAAATTCTAAACGGCTTTCAGATGACAAAGGCGATACCTCTACAGGCATCCTTCCTCTTTACCGAACCTCCAAACCCTAGAAGCAAGAGAACATCTGGCTCACTTGGAGACCATGACTATATTTTGCACATTTTGCACTAACATTGCCATGTTAGTGTATAAACGATTTAATTCTGCGAAATAATTATTCAGTTCCATAGTTCAATTTGTATCCTCCAGAAATCAAAAACAGAAGTCAACTGTTATTTTAAACACAGCTAATCAACTGTTAGCAACTAAGAACTGTTTTCATACATGAACCTCATAGACTTGGTTCACTTTAACTCGGAACCATCCACTTAACAAGCATCAAACACGTCTTTGGTAGAAATAAATATTACACGCATTGCGTTAAGTACTGAAACTCAAACTCTGTCATCAGGCCAAAGCACTTCATACTTTTTTATTAAATCAAATTTGAGGAAAGTTTTCTCAGGCATGAACCTCATAGACTTGGTCCTCTTTAACTCTGAACGGTCCATTTAACATGCATCAAACACTTCTTTGATAGAAACAAATCTTGCACGCGTTACAGTCATGTGCTGAAGACCAAATATTGCCATTAAGCTAAAGCATTGCATACTTATTATTAAATAATGTTAATGTGAATTCAGATTTAATTATTTATAGTCAGGAATAATAATACGGAAACGTAATTTTGTTCATTAGTTAGTATTACTTTCTATTCATTTCCTAGCCATGCATCTATGTAGTGATATTTCATAAAGTTTGTCCGAAATTATTTGGCATTTATTTATATTTTAATCATACTTTATTAATGTTTGCAATTAATTAATATCTGGGAAATATAATTTATGCTCGCTCTATTCGTCTCATAAGTTAAGTTTCGCAAATGGAAAATTCTCATACCAAAGTCTTGATCCAACATGAATTAGCATTCCACAAAAGTCCAAGTCAAAGAATTCATAGAGCAATTTTCCGAGCTGAAATAATTTCTCCATTTCCTAAGTTATGTGTTAATTAATATTTTCATTTAATAGCTCTCTGAATGAGGTCCCAGAACATTTCATTAAGTCGCACTTCTCCTGGAATACAATAAACTCAAAGATAATAATATCTTTGCTTCTAGGGTTTTGTTGCTTTCGATCCATTAGCAAATAGTGTTATTGCAGTAACACCTTTGGGTTGAAACACAAACGACTAAAAAGATAAAATGAATTCTGAAAGAACTGCCTGAAGGAATGGATTCCCTTTTTCCTTTCCAAAACAATATAATTTTCAGAAAACGGAACTCCATCATCATAAATGTGGTCTGGTCT
>BGPR01045310.1:0-12365 GCA_013235015.1 Araneus ventricosus | reverse complement strand
TCAGTTATGTGTTTTGTATGGATGTGACCAATTACTGTACATTGTTTCGTATTTTTTTCCTTTATGGAATTTGCATTTGTATCATTTCCCTTGAAACTTTTTTTCAACCGTTTGCTTGGGTATTTTACTTACTTCTGTAAGCCTTGGAGTTGTACATTTTGATTGCTCAACAGGTTTTCTAAACTTATTAGAGCTTGGCAACTTTTATTAAAATATTCATTGTGTACAATATATAATTCCTGAAAAGTCATAGTTTCATTACTTTTATTAATGATTTTTTTTATGAAAAAAGTCAAACTACAGAATCTCATCCCACTGGTGGATTAAATCCGGTTAGACACGTTAACTTTATGGAAAAATAGAAAACTATATTTTTAGCTGAAAGTATCAGATATTTTTTTTATTTTATATCAATTTGAAGATAATAGTCTACAAATTCGTATGTAGAAACAGTTGATATTTCTTTTCGCGCCACTGCAACTTTCGTTGGCACGGCTAGACAGTTTCTACATTGGATCCATCCTTTGTATTTACTTAGAATTAGGAAATATATCTTTCAAATAAGCAATCATCATGTGTTTTTTATTTTCTTCCATGCCTGCTTGTGCTCTACTTGTCGGTGCGCAGGGGTTTTTCTCAAGAAGAGAATGCACAAAAATAATAATAATAATAATGTTAAATGATAATTATTAATTACAACTTATAGATTAAATTAATTAATGCAATAAGTCCATCCACACAATTAGGCTTTCCGTCCTTTACTGTATTCAAATGAAAATGTTTACAAATCCTCCTTGTGGACGGTAACATTATCCCATTCAGGCATTCTTACGGACCCCTTCTGTCATTATAACCCCCCCCAATGGGGAATGAAAATAGTCTTGCTGCCTGCGATTCTTGACCATTTTGACCTTGACCATCGCTGCAGGTCAACATTTGACTCTACAGTTCCCAGCACACTGCGCGTCTGCTGCCGTTTGCTAACCCTACAAGCATGCTCCAGCCCTAACAAGTAAGTACTGCTTCGCTAATTGTTATTCACTTCTTTTATGCAAATATTACTGATTACTTTTACTGATATTTAACACCTTCTCATCGGTTCACTTTTTTGTTCCTTTCATGATTGAAAAATGTTAATTCAGTAATAAAGTAAATTATCAAGGGGAAAAGATGCAGGCACAAATTCAAACTTCATAGTTAATTTTTTTGAAAATGAAATAAATGTAAAAATCTGGTCTTATCTACACAAATACATGAATGATAATGAAAAATTGAGTAAAATATGTACAAGGTGAGGAAAAGTGATAAAAATAAAACATTCAAAAGTCAGATAAAATACACGAATACACAAAGTATCACACGACATAGAAAAGCACGCATATTTCGCGCAAGTAACAAAGCAAAAGGGACTCCTTTGTAATGTATAATTATGCCAAATTATTAAAGAGTATTTAGACGTGTTTCGTAATATTTCATTAATTAAAAACTAAAATCAATATTCTGTAATAAAGAATAATATCTGAATATTAAGTGAAGGATAGTCTTCAAAAAATAATCATAAAAGTTAAGGCACAAATCATTTTAATGTCTATTATTAGCGATGTTCTGCATTCTTATGTGTTGTGCATATTGAAAATAATTAACATTCAAAGTTATTACAGTTGCAAAAATAAAAATAATAATTGCAGCTTCTTTCATAAAAATATTCGTAATTTTTTATAAAAAAAATTATATCTAATTCTTTCTTGCCCAAATCTACCTCAGTTTCGATGGAATTATCAGATTTTATTGGTAAGTAGTAACTTAACGATGTATAATATTATTATTTGTACTAGTCCCTAGACCAGCTGATTCGACCATTACATTAATAGTATTAAAATTTTGTACTTTAATTTGAAATGAAAAAAAAAATCACTGGTATAAATATAATGAAAAGAAATAACTGGTAATATTCGTATCTTTAACCTCTTGAGACACAAAGGTATAATTTTCGACCAATTTTCACAAAAATCGAAATTAATATTCTTGATAGGATTATATAACATTATATATAATTGATTTATTAAATACATATTAATTAATATAATTAATTAAGTAAGTAGTAAAATTATTTAATTAATATAATTAATTAATATAATCAACTAATATAATTTATTATATATAATTAATACATGACAGCATATGGGACAATCCAAAGCATTGGATAGCGGTATTTAAGCGCTTTGAATGGAAAGCAGCTTTGTAAATAAACCACAGATGCCTATAAAATGTACGCAGGGTTTCAAGAGGTAAATGATGTAAAAAATTAACTGGTAATATTTTTAAATTGCTTTTTATTCAATTAAAGCATGGTAAAGAAAACTCGTATAAACAAAAATTTAATACTTTAATTTCAAACAATGAAAAACAATATTATATTATACATTTGAACTGAATTTTATAATAAAAAAATATTTTACAAATTATATTTAAGAATTAATTTTTTAAAGATTTATAAAATTAGAGGTAAAATATCAGAGTAATAAAGATAATGAGCACAATAAAGAATAATCTGTTTTTAAGTCAATATACAAAACTTGAGGACAATTTTTATATTATTTTTAACACAGGAATTGCATGCGATTTAAAAGGTTTGGTGAAACAATGAAATCGATTCCATTTTTATTACAATAATGAAAAGTTTTATTGCGAATCATAAATAAAATATTTTTAAAAAGTTTGTTAACATTAGGGAAAAAAATTGCGAAACAGTTAAATTGATAGAACTCATTTTTTCTTAAATTTTAAAATGATATAAAAATCATTCGTGTGTGTTTGAGTAAATAAATATACTCCTGAGAAAATTAAGAAATATACAGATTTATACAGTCCTCCGGTTCTATTACACATATTTAGTAAAACAATCTTGACACGCTAACATTTTAAACAAAAAAGTTCCACTCTTCTGCAACCAAAACTGACCGAGTTATGAATCTTTGGATTTCAATATTTTATTTCATTTTAGACCATTCCAATGGGTGTTTCAAGGAAGATCCGCCAGTCAACAGACTCCGCTGTCTCAAGATGGCCATTGATTATTACAAATACTTATGATACTTATAACATGACAGAACGCCGCCCCATGCCCCCTGTTCCTGAACCCATTACAGCAACTGTTTATAACATGACAAAGGTTGCAGATATAACATATCAAATAATGTCTTGAAGGCTACATGGGAAGAATCTGCAAAATGTGGCAGCATAGTTGTGATACATTTTTCAATAAATAATTACTATCATGAATAAAGAATTATTTAGGGGAGTGTTTTATCTGAGCTGAAATCTGTATTAAAATCTGGTTTTAACGCGTGTACTAAAAATGCAATGCTTAATAACTTCGTATTTTAATACGTTCGAAAAAATTATTTTGCTACCTTTCAAGCTTCTGCCTAATATTTTAATGGCTTCCTTCATATTTTAGTCACTTAATTTTAGTCTTAATTTCACGATATTTAATTTGTTAAATCAATTGTAATTCTAAAACTGAATAGTTTTCTTGATATTGAGAAAAACTAAAAAAGGAAACCTGAAAACACGCATCGGCTTCTGCTGTTCGGTAGCCATCGCGTATGGAAATCTCTCGCTGTAGCAAATTTAGACCGCCGTAACGGTTCGTCATCTATTTGAAAAAAAACTTGTTTATTTACGATCTCATTTAAAAAAAGGCAGTTGTGACATTATTAGTTTTTTCATTATTAATTTTTGAAATGAGTCCGACAATTTATGACCACTCAGTACATAATTAAAATTGGAGATTCGAAGATTCTAGTTTACAAAATATCAGTTAATTAATAATACTAATCAATTTAAATAATATATTTAACTTGTAAATATATACGGATATTCAGGATAATAAACTTCTTTAAAATTTCTGTTTTCACACTTTTAAATTTATGCGGAAAGGATTTCAACAAAGAAACTTTCATTTACGGTTAAATGTTTGGTGAAAGTTCTAGTTATGTTCAGTGAATGAAATGTTTCGTGAAGATACTAAAAAAATGTTCAGAAGTTAATTTTAATCAAAATTTAAGCTGAAAATTATTTTTCCCAAAGCTCCTTTCACTTATTTATATAGATTGGCGTAACTGCTGATGATAAAGAAATGCTACGCCGTTTTAAACATTGTAACCTTTAGAACTTAAAACATATTTTCGAAAATATAAAAAAATTTTGAAAGTTCATTTAAATAATGAAATGCGTGAAAATATAAGAGCATCTTTTTCAGGAAAATTCATCAATTGACATACATGACAAATAGGAGCGCCAAAAGAAATACTACCGCTTCCAAGTCAATTTTCCTCGCTACGCCACTGGTTACCGCAGACGAGCAAAGTATTCCGTTTTATTTATAAACCAGCAAAAGTGGTCTCCAGTTGACTTTCTCGTATACTCCCAGACAAAGGTGTCAACCCCGAACCCCCGCATAAAAATTTCGTACTTACGTTAAGGTCCGGAACGGCGCGAGAACGCAGATTACTACGCAAATTACTGTAATTACCCTCATAGACAGCGGCAACACGTAAAGACAACAAAAAAAGGAGAAATAAAATAAGCAACGCGGGAGCCAATACGCAATACGGCCTTGCGCCGTGATAAGATGAAAAAAAAAAAAGAATATGCATATTTGATTAGCAAAGCCCTTTTTTCGACCAATTGAAAGGCAGAGTGCACACAGATCTACAATTAGGGTTAGAACACCTCATACCAATTTTTAAACATCTAAATCACTCGTTTTAGAAGTTGTCGTGTTCACATGCATGCGACTATGCAGACCGACAAAGAGTCAAACTCTTGAAGGATTTGCTCCAAAATCTGATACGCACCTACATTCCTGACGATAAAACTGTTTTCATCCGTCTAGCTAGTTATATTTTTGAGTTATAGTGTGCACAAGAACACGGACAGACAGATTTCCCGAGGACGGTTTTTGTCCAAAATTTGATAGAAACCTATAAATTATGTGCAAAGCTCGAATACCGAATTTCATTCGTACAGCTCAACCCGTTTTCGAGTTATCGTGTTCACAGACAGGTATAATTCCAAAATTTTGTTTATCGGACTGAGGGAGTAGGGATGGTGGTTATTGCAAAGACAACCGGCTTTTGATTATACTAGTTTATTTCACCTTCGGTTATGACAGCCCCAAATAACCGGCTTTTGAAATAACCGGGTTTTCGTGGTTTTTTTTTTTTTTTTTTACTTTCTCGTATACGAAGTATACCAAGAGAAAGTATTGTAATCGTCAAAATCGAACGTTTAGACCTTCCACGTTTTAGACCTTCCTGAGTAAGAAAAACACAATTTTGAAATTATGTCTGTCTGTGTGTCTGTGAACACGAAAACTCAAAAACTATTAAAGCTACTGGGATGAAATTTGATATGTGGCGTTTACACATAATTTGTAGGTTCTTTCAAATTTTGGACAAAATCCGCCCACGGGAAGTCTGTCTGTTTGCATGTCCGTGTTAATGTGAACGCGATAACTCTCAAACTTAAATAGCTAGGTAGATAAAATTTGGTACAGATTTTTATCATCAGGAATGCAGGTTTGTCTCAAATTTTGGATCAAATCCGTTAAAGGGTTGAATGTATGTCTGTCTGTATAATCGCAGACTTTTGAACGCAATAACTTCTTTAAAAAATTACTTGGATAAATGAAATTTTGTGTATGGCCTTCTTACCTTAATGGTAGATTTGTGTCCAATTTTTGTGTCAATCGGTAAAAAAAAGGCGTTCAAATTGCAAATTTCGTTTTCTTTATCTTACACCCAGCCCTATTGGTAATCACGCCGGCTTTTAATTCCACTTCCGCGTTGGACGACCTTCGGAAATCGTGGTATGACGTTTGGCTTACTGACGTGAAAACGTCTTTCATCTCGTTACAGTGATAGTCGGTCGAACTTTCTTGTGTGACAAAATACCGACAGATTTGAATTTCTAATAACTACGAGATTAATAATGCGAAAAGAATTGTTGATCCCACAACAGATGGATCATATCTGTAAAAGTTTGTCGCATAGTATTTGTTTTGCCTGTGACGTCATCGTACCAGTGTAACCATGCGCGTGATTGTTATGAATTAGCTTTATGTAAGGTTATAAATAAGTGTAGCGTGGAAACGCGTTTAGCCAGGAGGTTGATTCTGATGTCATTTTAAAGAGCTCAGGGAGAATTAATAGGACCCAAAGTGAGACACTAAAAATATTTATCAGAATATAGGTAAAAATAGGTACTAAATTGAAAATTTCAAACTCCACATGTTTTTTTATAATAACATTCCGAGTTTTCTTTCGAATTGTACGAAACTTACAGAATACTTGACAATACGTAAAAGAAACATTGTATTAAAATTTGAATTCAAAAATTTGAATATTACGGAAAATATGAGCATTTGTAGTAAATAATGTTTTACTGCGAATACGCGAAATGTAGTTCTGGATACTGGCAACAAATGGCACCATCAAAAGCTACTCTAAATAAAGCATAAGAAAGGCGCAGTTCCGGTTTATCACAAGTCTATCGCATGTAGCAAAGGTCTGTGGCAGTTTGTGATTTATCTATTCTGTAACCATTATACTACCTGTGAAAATATTGTTTTAAAGAGATTGATAAATAAATTACATATTAATACAAAACACCTGTTTTAAGATTTTATCCCGACGTTTTCACGAAGAATCTACCGCGCGGACCGGAACTACGCCTTTCTTATGTTTACAATTCTTTTCTCCACTGCGTTATGGTTCTTGTTCCTTTTACTGCCTTTTAGCTTATTTTTTTTTCTCTGCATGTGTTAGGAGTATACGAGAAAGTTTGGGGGAGGCCACTCCCGTTGGTTTATAAAATAGCAACGCTTTATCGTACATTTTAAAAGGAAATCAACCCATTGGGCAATATATATCGTCCAATATATTCATAACTTTTTCACAGAGTAATGTGGCGAGGATGTGAGAACGTATCAAGGAACGGTAGAAAGTTCTTCAATATTTTTGCACTCCTGTTTTTAAGGACATCAAAAGCTTTTGATATGGATTTTGGTAGCATTATGTTTAGGGTTTTAACTTTTTAACGAACTTTCGATGATGTTCAATAAAAGGGATAACGAAGCTTCCTGTAAAATCACAGAAGTATCACTCCGGCCATCATCAGTGTGCGGATCGAACACGAATGAACCAGGCCACCACGACAAGTAATAGGGCACCGTGGCCCCTGCATAACAGCCCTCATTACGAGCGACTCAAAGCTAACTCCTCAGACAGTAGTATGACCCGTCATCAGAGGCGGGGGGGGGGGCGCCGTTTCTTTTGATTGATAGGAGAAAGACCATATTGCTGCTACTTGCTTCCGATCCATACAGAAACAGCTAGAAAATAAGAAATCTCACTCAAATACTGACGGCGCGAATAGTCAAGTGTGAAAGCAAACATGACACGGCAAAAAAGTAAACAACTTTGCGCCGTAACGGTTGAAACCGCATAATGTGAAAAGGGCATACCTCATCCATTTGCTATTTGAATTTCTTTTTATTGACTTAATAAAGTCAAGTTGATTCATGTCATGAATACTCATTTTTTCATGCAACATTTTTAAGAAACAGTTCCAAAAATAAGAATAAAAAGCAGTGGCGAATCCAGGGGGGAGCTATGGGGCAGCAGCCCCTCCCATAGCTAAACCAGAATTCTTGATTTTATTTTAAATCACTACAATTCTGTGTTCTTAATTTCCCTTTCTTAAAAAAAATAATATAAACATGACACATTGCGTTCTGGCTTGACAGGCTCGAAAATTTTCCTACTTTTCTAGTCATTACATTTGTACTTGTAGAGTTGACACGGTCGGAAACATTTTTTGGCTAGTTATTTCATTGTATTTTTTATTAAATTATCGAAAGTATTGTAGTGTTCTTTATGATTTTTATTGTCAGATGAGTACAGTCTGTAAAGTTCAAGTGTTTTGGTTTGCATAAGCCACGAGATTTGACATTCGTCACGACGATACAAAATTATTATAACCTCAGCCCCTCCCAGACACAAATCCTGGATTCTCCACGGGCGGGGAAAAAATTTCCTGTAATATACTCGCCCCCCACAACTCCCTTAATGGCCTTATCGAAAGCGTTGAAATATTCAATATATCTGACACCAATTAAATGACTACACCAGAAATCATTCTTGGTGCATTTTTAGTGGTGGGATAGTCTGCAGGGGTGCAGTGAAGCCGGAACGTCGTTTAGGCACTGTATTTTGTTCTTACGAGAAATAAATAGTAATAAAATGTGAAAACATCCTATAAACAGCGCGAATTTTGTCACCCGGGTTAGAGCGTTCCGGCACTGCTTTTAGAGAGTCCGGCACTGCTTATTTTGCGACTGCACCGCTGATAGGCTGAGGAGCAATGAACGGAAATGAAGGTTTTACTCAAATTACCCGTGGAGTGTTACAGGACTCGGGAGGCGATTAACTCAAATAAACTCCAACATGTGGTAATTGTGTGTATTGTTGGCACTGATTGAATCAAAAGTAACACATTTCAACGATTACCACGGAAACGAAACCGTGCGCATGGCTGATGCACCGCTCAAATACCGATGTCTACTTAACACAGTATTGTTAATATATTATTTGACCGTATTAAATAAACTTATTTTAATTTTAAAAATATTAATTCAGATTTTTTTGTAAAAACACTACAGCCCACTGAATAGAGTGACCTGATTTCTTTAGTATACCTCTTTCCCAAAGCTAATTTAGTCGGGTTTTAACCCGGTTTTTAGATTTTTTTTTAAAAAAAAAAGTTTATAACCGGACAAAAAAATAACCGAAAAAGCCGGTTAATCGAAACGTAAAAAACCGGTTTTCGGATTTAACTGTTAGGTTTTTCACATCCGGAGCTCTAAAACGTGGAGATTCGTCAAAATCTCGAGTTCGAATATTTTGACGATCACAATACTTGCTCTTTGTATGCGAGGAAGTAAAAATCTTATTTTACATCTCCGCATATTTACATTACATCTCTCCCCGACAGGTGCTATCTTCAAACACCTCCGTTTTGAAATGCGATCCCCCCCCCGCAGCATTTCCTACACGCATCGAATGGGAGGGGTCAAGGTCAGAAATCACTTTTCTTTGCACTGCAGAAGCTGCATTTATTTCGCCTTCGATACTGCCCCGATTCTTCTTCTCCTTGCTCGCCCCACCTCCACCCACTCCATTTCCTGCGCCTCTGGTTGACGGGAAGCCGCAATTTTCACCGGCGAGTTTCCTAGAGTGGCCAAAAGATGGCGGTACTCGTCCACATTCTTCTTCAACCGAGAGGCGATGGCTACAGCGCTCCTTCGTGACGTCAACAGCCGAGGTTAGCGACGGAACTTCGAAGCAACCTTGAAGCCAGGCACTCTTGCTTCTCATAAATACTCCAGTATCGAGCATTTTTCTTCGGGAAAATTTTAAACCAAGGCTTTTTTCACAGAAAACTTTTTTATGCCATTCTAAATTATATCTCAAAAGTATCCGACATTCTGCTGTACTCTTAATATATTTTTCAGGGGGGGGGGGATGAGAAGAAAACTTTTAAAGTTGCAATCTGGTCGTTTTCTTCGGAATAATTTTAAGAAAAGTTCTTTTTTCACGTAGAGACTTTTTTCACCTCATTCTAAATGACATCGGAAAAGTCGTCGACATTCTGCTGTGTGCTACTCATGTTTCTTTTTTTTCGGGGCTGGGGGATTGAGCAAGTGGGGTATATTTGTAGCGCTGAATTGAATGAAACAGGAACTACATTGATATGATGAGTATATTTATACAAGTCACAAAGGATTTTGCTGAAGAAAAACATACAAAAATACATTTTTCACATTGTATTTATTATAGGTTATTAATAAAACTAATATATTTAAAGATATTCATTCAACACCCGGGAGAGCCGACTCGGCCTCGAGGATTCAGAGCGCAGGTCGACTCTTCGGGAGGAGAGATGTGGTGAAAATGGAGACAAAATTTAAATGAAAAATTGAAGGAAAATTAAAGTTTCAAAAATTTAATCGTTGCCAAGTAAAAGAAAAAAAAACAGATAAATTTATAAAAATGTGATGCTTACAGAACTATTCAAAAATAAATAAAGAAAGAAATAAAATACACACATAGTAAATGGAAGAAGTTACAGATAACAAATATAAAAAAGAAATTTAAACAAAAGAAAACACATCATTGACAATAACACGGCATAACATAACACAACATAACGGCACAACACAATTGAAACAAAGAAACAGAAGAAATCCAGCACAAAAAAAACAATACAAAAAGTAAACAAAAAAACTTAGTTCATTATAATTTTCTTTTTATTAACGTGTTAGTCTAACTGTATACTCAATTTTGTGACTAAGAAATTTAAAATTTTGACGTAAAGTTTATGTTAGTAAAAATATTATCAATCCCTTACTCTTGTTTATAAATTTTATATATTTATTAATGTATATTTTATTATTCGTTCAGCTCTCACGCTAAAAAGTGAATTTAATGAAACATTTTTATACCTTTTATGAAGAGAGAGAGAAAGTGGTGTATACTTAGGGTTGCCGTACGTCCCGTATATACGGTTCCGTATCAATGCTTAGCAATAATGAATACCCTACCTAAGAGCCACACCAGCATTTCTGCATCCACCAAGAAAGCGAGAACCCGCTTACTTAACCAGCGGCTTCTCATCCGCAAATTCGCGTTGCCCCCCCCCCCGGTGGGATACGTAGAATAATAAGAAAGATGCGACTAATCCATTTTAGCTCAGACATATTTTGAAGTTGATTTTACTTTCATAATTATATCATTTTCTTCTATCGCACAGTTATAAAATTGAGCACAAATCATTTGTAACTTATAAAGGCAAATCAAAATTGCTGCAGTCGTTCCCACTGACAACCTGTTTGTTGCGTCCGATCATTGAGTTGGGAAAATATTATCTCCGCATTGCGGGTTGAAATGGCAAATACGTATTCGCCACAGCTTCTGTATCTGCAAATCACTCCAGCCATTCCTCTTCCATACTCCATTTCACAGTTGCTTCGCAGTTTTGGTTGGTATTGTTCATCTCTAAATAATCTATTAGATATATAAACTGGTTAAGGGAGGAAACGGGACAGATGGTAATACGGGACTGAATAGTAGCTCTAACTAGTGTTTCTCTTGATTTGTCGATTGATTTTCCGTCTTTCTTCCGTTTTTTTTTTTTTTGCCCCCCTATTTTTGTTCACAGTCGAACTCTCAAAGTGGAAAAGAAAGCAAATAAGAATAAGAACGAAAATACCAGCTTTTATAATAATTTCAGTAGGACTGCAACTCTGCAGCCTCAATGAACTAGCCGCCGCAGTATGTAGTCCTTTCATCAGATTCGTAGATACGTATCAGCTTTGGGTCCTAATCCTTCAAACGAAAGACTGTCTGTCTGTCCATGTGTATGTGAACACGATAACTCGAAAACTCAGCGAGCTAGATAAATGAAATTTGACATTTGGTCTCTGCATCAAAATCGTGCACATTTAGTTGTAAATTTTGGACCAAATCCCGCGAAAGGGTCTTTTATATGTTTCTCCATCTCTCCGTAATAGAATTTAAAACTGCGAAGAGCCAGACAAATGATATTCAATACGACTTTTTTTTTTTTTTACTAAAATCAAATTTCGCACTCAGTCGGCCAATGGGGAAAAAAAGTGATGTTCTAATATTCGATTCTATTCACTGTACGTAGATGCTAAATGTAAAATAATGTATTTTGAAAAATACGAGAAATGGACTTCCAGATAAGTTCACTCTTTATAAAACAAAAGTCTTTCGTCTTTTACGAAACTTCAATTCGTCGCGGATATATTTTGATTACTTTCCATAACTTTAAGCGGACGCGCAAAAAGAAAAAAAAAGCGATGATCGCACTTTCTACGCCGCACAGTGGTCCAGTTTCGGTTTGTAGCGCGACAAAAATCGAAATTTCGATGTCCGCAAATGGGTTTATTTTCTATGGGGGTTGGTAGAGAACCGTTTGGAACCCTGAAAGCCATAATTTTTTTTGTATAAACACGTAGTCTTAGGAGGTTTTACGGAGGTTAAAGTTGAAGAATGTCTTTCGAACACTTGAGTCGCGTTTCAGTGAGCCCTCGGGTTTCGTTCTGTAAAGTTCTACATTGCTCTTTATCTGTCTAATTTTAGATTTTTCATGATATTGGATTCCAAGACAAGTAAATGAAACCGTTTTTAACACATCATTTTATTATTTTCCATATTTTTATACTATATTTTTAAAAGCCCTTTTTTTCACTAAATTTTCAAGTTTAAAGTGAA
>BGPR01045309.1:0-12365 GCA_013235015.1 Araneus ventricosus | reverse complement strand
CTATAAAAGACAGGAGGATCCGCATGCTGTAATTGATCAGAATGATTTTATGCTGGTCCTCATGACTAACTTTCAAAAATGTATGATGTATCGTTTGGGAGCAGATCGAATCTGTGTGGATTCTACGCATGGGATATCAAATTATAATTTTGAATTGGTTACTGTGCTTGTAATTGATGAGTATGAAGAAGGTATTCCATTTGCATTTTGTATTTCTTCTTCCGTAATGTGAGGTCGTGAGAAGCAGCAACGAAATTTCCCACGAAAAAGTGACGAGACCTCCCAGTTCGCTAGCAGAGAGCAGCCGAAGAAAGGGGCCGACGCCGACAAAGCCCTTTCCCAGATTACGTCATCCCGGAGCGTCTTCTTTTGAAACTCGCCGCCACCTGACCTCCAGTGGACACACAAGTAACCAGGAAAATGCATTGCGTACGCCTAGAGCCAATGCCATCGAGGAATTAAAGACAGAGTTTTGTCATTGAGAGAAAAGGTCCCCTCTTCGACAAATGAAGAGCTGAACTTATGACCCCGCCTAGAAAGGGCAGGTCCCAAGGAGGGTTTTTAAGTTCGAACCATAGAGGAATTGAGGGAAGGATCGAGAGATCAAGAGAGGGTTCGTTTGGAGAACCGGAGATTAAATTCTCGTGACCGAGAATTTGGTAAAGCAGTTCTCAGGCGGAGAAGCTGCTGTATCGGGCCTTGTCCCGTGAACCTAAGCCAACTTTTGGTTGATCATCGCTCGTCTCGAGTGAGAAGTTTTTAGGAACTCTGATTGAATTAGACGTGCCTTACGTCGCTACGAATTACCTTCTTGGTATTTGATATAACCCGTGAGTGGGTATCTGTAGAAATCTGAGCGGATTAATCCCTCAGATTATTATTCCGGACTTCGGAATTATACTCGCCTAGAGTAGAACTTTTAGAACTTTCTGCATTACCTCGAGTGAACTCGTAAAAATCTGCGAACTGTATCCAGATTGATTTTTGACTTGTCTTATGCTATCTCGTCCTGAGTAAGCGGAGTTGTTTTGAATTGATATTAATTTGTATATTCTGTAGTAATTCCTTTAATCAAGAATTTTAATTAAAAAATTAATATCTTAATATGGCTGTGTCGTCTGGTGAGTCCTTCATAGCTTAGTATCTCTGAGCTAAAACCCTACAGTAAACACTGTAATTTTAACACTTTTTTTTTCAGTGCATCAAAACAGCATTGTCTTCTAGCATCAATCCAAAAATTTTTATGAGTGATGATGCTGTCATGTTTAAAAATGCCTGGGTTAATGTGTTTGGTCCTTGTGACCATTATTTATTATGTGCATGGCATGTAGATCGAGCATGGAAGAAAAACTTAAATTGTCTAAGGAAGGAAATTCGAGATGATATATATAAAACTTTAAAGACTCTGATGTATGAATCGGATGAAAGTAATTTTAAGAATATGCTCACTTGCTTTTGTGAAATGCTTAATGAAGATCCTAGCACAAAAGAATTCGGTGAGTATTTTTTTAAAAAATAATGTTCAAGATGCGAGATGTGGGCATATTGCTTTAGAAAGGGAGCCAAAATAAATACGAACATGCATATTGAAAATTTTCATAGGAGCTTAAAACATATTTATGTAGAGGGGAAAAAGACAAAAAGAGTCGATAAAGTTATTTGTGAATTGATGAGATTAGTGAAGGATAAAAATTTTGATGATTACATTAAAACTCAAAAGGGTAAAATCACTAAGAAAGCAACTCAAAATTTTAAAAGGCACAGGAATGGAAAAAATTTACAAGCAAATTAAAGAAAATGAGTGGGAAGTTATTTCAGGTAGAAATATTTATATTGTCCTGAAAGTTCATTCTTGTAATAACACTTGCATAATTGCTTGTAGGAACTGTGTTTTATGCATGAAGTCATGTACATGTCGTGATTATATTATATCTAATTTTTTATGTAAGCATATTCATTTTATCTCAATAAATTGTAGCCAAGAACAAAATTTCTATGGTCCATTAAATAAAAATTTTTCAATTATTTCTATTGAAAATTCTGAACATAATATGACTGCAGAATCTGAATCCAATCTAATAGAATCCAATAAGATTAAAATGAGTATACTTTCCAGTAAGCTAAATTCACTAACAACAATGGATAATTAGTACAGTAAAATGGTACATTTTGGTATGCAAAAGGTCGGGTAGTTTTGATTTTTGGATATGTTGTTAATATTGGGCGTATGTCGTAAAATCCAAGTTTTCGACCTCGTCGCGACAAGGCGCGCTACTGCACGCCACTTCAACAAAACATCAAAATCTTGGATCTTTTCTAAATTTTTTCACAATATCTCCAGAACGGTTGGTTTTACAGAAAATATTATCCTTCACAATTTTAAAGTAGAGTAAATTTGTCCCAGTTTGAGCCCAAAATCAGCTCTGTAACTTAAATAGTGACCAAGACACAGTCTTCCAAAAAATCACGATTTTCTCAAAAATTTATGAAAATTGTTATTTTTCGTCAATTTTTGTTGAATATATTCTAAACTAATATAAGGTGTTTAGAGCATACGTCATATGGATCTATTTTTAAGGTGAGTAAATTTGCTATAATTTATTTATAGCACTATAGGATGTTTCTACGACTTATATTTCAAGATATGCAGTTGTTCAACGAAAGAACGGTTTAGAAATTATTGACATCATAAAACAATTAAACAGTCTCAAAAAATATGTACCAAGTTTATATAACAAAAGTTAAAACTTTTGCGGTAGTTGTTAGGCATAAACCATATAATATATGTTATTTAAAGTTTTTGCCTTTTTGACGGGCAGGACAGAAATCTTCAAGCTCTGTCTGCTGCTCCTTGTCCTCTTCATCCAGCTGAAGATATAAATCTTCTATATTTTCGTATATAAAGTTATTTATTGACGATGGCGTGTCGTCTTCATCTTTAATGCTGTCCTCAAGTAGATTGATGTCTGACACGTTTTCGCAAGCTTCTCCCAGAGAACAAGTGCACAGGGAAGAACATATAAGACCTGCTTTCCGGCAACCACAAGCATTCTTGCACCTTTTCTTGCAGTTACAAGATATAATTTTCAAGAGGGATTCAGGAGCTGCATCCCTTTCCATTTTGCGTGGGGAGAGGCCGAGACGGGTAGGTACACAGCCCCATTCAAGAGGATTTTTCTCATGTCCTAACCACTTCTGTATCTGAAGGTAAGATCTTAAGGCCTGAAATTATGCTGCATCTACGGTTGGGGGTAAACGTGCTATAGTGGACCTTGCTTTAGTTGCTGATTGGGTAAACAGCGTGTAGCGCAAGTGATTGAGGTCGCATGCAGAGGTTCTAAGGTTACCTCCATATAAATGAATCAGAAAAGTTTCGCCTGCCTTAGCCACTTGGTCAGTGGTAGCTTCAGAGTTGATATATACTTGTATTTTTTTCAAGGTGTCGGTTATTTTTTCTAAAAAGCAAAATTTTGTCTTCCCATGGCCAAATAGTGCACTTGAAGTGTCACAGCCACTGAAAGCGTGAATGTACAAAATCATTCTGCTGAATTTGTATTTAAATGACATTGTGGAGTATAACACAACAGGCGTCCTCCCTTTACCACATTTTCGGAAGTACAAGTTCTCTTTCATTGGAGCTAACCCCGTTAGAAGGACTAAAAGATCAATGCATTCACCAACAAAGAAAATATTGTCATACTGAGATTTAACAGAAACAGCAGTTTCAACAATTAGTACGTCTGCATCCTTTACAGCCTGTTGAACTGTTACATTTGCTTTTTGTAGAAACTTTTTCAAGAGGTCAATGAAACGCACCTTGCTTCTTTCATTTGCTAAAAATTGTTCTTGAGAAGTTTCTTGACATGTGGCTTCATTGAAGATTATCTCATGTCATGAATGTAAGTTTGCTCGTCGAATGCGTTCTGCACTTTTGGCGCTATTTCCATTCACATCAGAAGGGTATCCATCAAACACTACGGCTACGTTCGATCCATAAAGTGTTTGTAAGTATCTCAGATAATTCTTAGAAATGTCCTCGAAATTCATGTTCCGCTGCCAAACAACTTCGTGAAGTAAGTGGCCTTCATCCACCACTACAAAAGTATTTTTTACCTTGGACAGCATCAACTTTCGTTGGTGTGGACGCTGAAAACAGGGACGATTTAGTTCCCTTTCGCATTCCCTCCTCATTAAACAGTGACAAAGGGAAAGCTGACAGTTCAAATGTGAAAAAACATTTTCAAGTCTTCATCTGACTATTTGGCTACACAAATTCTGTGGAAGAGGGTTAGTGGGTCCACAGTAATTTTTTCTTTCCCAATTTTAGCACTGTTGTTAACAGAAGCAAGTGTAATGACTTTATCTTTACGCTTGAATTTAACGTTTCCGAAGTTGCCACCAACAATTCTGGAGATTCCCTCGCAAACCAAGTTCGTGAGACAAGTGACAATTAACATCCGCCTTTCCTATTACACCACTGCTTATTAACATCAGCACATCATTTATGGAGAATGGTATGTGTTGAGAAAACCACCTTATATTAGTTTGGGACAGTTTCAACAAAAATTGACGAAAAATAAAAATTTTCATAAATTTTTGAGAAAATCGTGATTTATTGGAAGCCTGTGTCTCGGTCACTATTTAAGTTACAGAGCTGATTTTGGGCTCAAACTGGGACAAATTTACTCTACTTTAAGACTGTGAAGGATAATATTTTCTGTAAAACCAATCGTTCTGGAGATATTGTGAAAAAATTTAGAAAATATCCAAAATTTTGATGTTTTGTTGAAGTGGCGTGCAGTGGCGCGCCTTAGCGCGACGTGGTCGAAAACTTGGATTTTACGACACGCTCCCAACACTAACAACATATCCAAAAATCAAAACTACCCGACCTTTTGCACAGCAAACCCCTATTTTCTGACGGATTTACTGGACTAAATAGTCTGTCAAAACAAATAAAAAATTATTTACTCGCAATTGAGCATTTGTTAGCAGTGAAATCTGAATCTTCCTTCCCCTGTCAGCTTAAAGTAATTTCTGAACCATCAAATAAAAAGTTACTAGGCAAAAAAGATTTTATTCAGTTAAGAAATCACGTTGAAATAAAAAATTAAACTTTCCAAACCTAACTCTGCTGAAATTGAAACAAAAAAAAAAATGTTCTTTTAAAAAAAGAATTATTACATTCTAGTAACAGTGATTTTGATCATTGTTATTTCAAATAAACAGGTGTTGCAATTCTTTTGGATCATTAATATCCTTATTCAAAATTATTTCTATGGCGGATTTGATCTCCGGATTTTTTTTTTTAGAATCTTGTATATATAATAATGGTTATGGTTCTCCGTTTTCTCTTACCTTCACATGTTTGTGATAGCGATTAAATATTTTTGCCTATTAAAAACACTGGTGAATATTAATTTTCCTCTTAAGTTTTTGCTGTATTGACTCGTAAGAATTCGTATTTTTAAGTAACAATGTGTATGTATGTTAATTTACTTTATTATGCAAGATGTATGTAGATTATATTATGCAAGATTTACTTTGTAACTAATAACTATTTGTACTGTTTATATATATTGTAACATATTCTCCGTCTTCTTTATTTACTTTTAACCTTCAATTTGGAAAATTGTTTTGTGTATTTGAAAATAAATCGTTTTCTTTACAATAATGTCTTTCTTCATTCTGTACTTTTCAGATGTCACATATATTATACACACAGAAATATACATCTACGTAAATTTGAGCTTCTTAATTTAGTTCTCCAAGCTACAATTATGATTTTAAGTAAAACAATCACACCCATATTCTTCAACCCTCTTAATTTTTTTAACAAAAAAAAAAACTTGTGGTTTGTTGAAAATGATTATTGACTGAAGTTAAATTTACCTATATCATATCTAATTGTGTGAAAAAGAGTTATAATTTGGAAAGTGGGACAAATGACTATTATCTTGTCTCTTGGGTTTCTAATCTGATACAGCGTGTACGAGTGGACAAAAAATTTTCTATTCATTATTAACATGAAAAATAAATTATGTATGCAATTTGATACACTATGCAGTGAAGGGATAAACCAAAGAACCTATGTTTTTTTTAAATGCTTTTTTGTTTTTCAATAAAAAGCCGATATTTTACCAACCCTGATCTCAAACTATTGGTGGAGATAAGTAATCTTAAAAAACAATGTTTTGCAGGAATGAAATGAAGAAAATACAGAATATGAAAAAAAATTCTATAAACACATTTTGTTTTTCAACAATTATGTGTATAGTAACTAGAGAAAATAAAAGTATGAAATTCAGTCATTCGCTCTAAATTCTACATTTTGCTGAAGACGAGACAATTTTTAAAATAAAAGTTTCAATTTAACTAAACAATTAAGATTCACAACAAAGAAAGAATTTACAGTGGAGCTATTTCATTCTTTTCAGATTTATCTGCATTCTTTAATACTATCACCAAAGTTAGGTAATATTTGAAAATGTATTCATTTATCTTATTGAAGTTTTAAACAAGACGTAAATAATATTATAGTTTGAATGATAGAGATTTTATTGTTTCTATATTTTCTAAACCTTTTACTTGAAAATTTTGATTATGCAGTCTCTGCATTCTTGATTTCATACTGTTCAAAACAGACTGAACTACCCTCTACCACGTGACTTTCTGACTTTCCATCAAGTCCGGCTGTTACACTGCTAGAACAGAGATTCGGCAGAAAAGAAACTTTGGTAAATACACACATGAGTCAGTTATTAGAAATTCCCCCTCTTAAGCGTTCTAATGACGTAAAAAGTTTTCGGCAGCTGTTTGATAAAATACAAATTCATATTAGAAGTTTAGAATCATTAGGAATTAAATCAGATACTTTTAGTACTTTATTGTCTCCTGTGATTTTAAAGTCGCTAACAAGCAATTTAGTATTTGAATTTAATAAGGAATTCGGGGATAAATATTCACTCAGTGACTTGATTGATTTTCTAAACCGGCAATTAATCGCGAAAGAGAAAACTGAGTTATGTCTTGCAAAAGAGAAACCGTTTTTGATTCAAAACGTCAATCATTCGAATTGGCCGAGAGCCAAGGTCAAGGCTCAGAACGAAGGAACGAGAAATCCTACCGCGAATGAACTATTTGTTTATGATAACACATCAAGATCTAAGTTATGTCTATTCTGTAATGAAGCATCTCATTCAATCATCAATTGTGCTTATGGGAGAAGCTTACCGATAGAAAAGCGAAAGTCCATACTAATTAAAAAGGGTTCTTGTTTTCGCTGTATTAAGCCTGGACATGTAAGCTCTTTATGCAGAGCAAGATTAAAATGTATCAAATGTGGGAAGAGACATTTAGATATTATGTGTTACGGTGAAAATAAACGTTCAGATAATGAGAAGCCGGAGTCGAAAGAAGTCACTGAAAACACAACACTTGCAAATAACAGTTGTTCGAGGGAAGTTTATCTTCAGACTTTGATTGCTTACATTAAAGAAAATAATTTGAAGCATTTTATAAGGGTAATTATAGATATGGGTAGCCAACGATCGTATATTTCCAAATTTACGGCTAGAAAGATGAAATTAAAGGGGTTAGGAGAAGAATGCGTGAATCATGGTTTATTCGGCGGAATTGAACATGCAGAAACGCATCAAAGATATCGCATTAATCTGTCGAATGTTGATGGAAGCTATAAGTTTGAGTTAAATGTTTTAGATGAGAAAAAAATATGTGCTTCCTTACCTAAACTGAGTGATACTCATTGTTTGAACCAGTTAAAAGATATGGGTATTCTGATAAGTGATGCGACGATAAATGAAAGATCCTGTCTATATGAAAAGAATCCTGGTGAAATTCATTTGCTCATTGGAGCTGATTACGCTGGTAAATTGTTAACGGGAAATATAAAACATCTTTCGGGAAGTTTGGTTGCTGTGCAAACACTCTTGGGATGGACTGTAATGGGTAAATCTGATATTATAAACACAAACAAAAGTAGTTCACTGCTAGTATTGTCATTGCATGTAAATAATGCTAAGATTTCAGATCTCTGGGATTTAGATTCCTTGGGTATTAAAGAAGATAGTGCAAAACGTACTAAAACAGAAACCCAGGAACTTGCTTTAGAACATTTCAGAGAAACGGTTAGTAGAGATAGTACTGGTAGATATAAGGTAAATTTACCTTGGTTTGATGGACATCCTCCTTTGCATGATAATAAAGAGTTAGCCCAAAAAAGGCTTAAACACACAGTTAAATCCCTGAAATCAAAGAATCGATTAAATGAATATCAAGAGGTTTTCAATCAGTGGGAGAATGAAGGCATCATTGAGCAAATTAATCCAGTTAAGATTAATCCTGAAGGTTTGGGGATACATTATCTGCCTCATAGAGCAGTTTTTAAGGACAATTCTACCACTAAAGTGCGTCCTGTATTTGACGGATCCGCTAAAACTAGACACTCCGTATCAATAAATGAATGTATCGAGAAAGGTCCCAACCTTATTGAAATGATCCCAGCTATTCTAAATAGAATTAGATGGGGGAAAATCGGAGTTATTTCGGACATAAAACAGGCCTTTCTGCAAATATCCCTAAATGAATCTGATAGGGATGTTTTACGGTTCATGTGGTGGAAGGACGGAGATCCCCAAAACATAGTCACCTATAGACATTGTAGGGTCGTATTTGGCATATCATGCAGCCCCTTCCTACTTGCAGCAGTTTTGAATCATGTGCTAGATCAGGTAGAAGAGAATTTGAGGAGTCTTGCAGTGAAACTAAAAGACTCATTATATGTTGATAATTGCGTTGCAAGTGTGGACTCTGTTTCTGAGTTAGAACATTTTAGAACAGAGACTCAAAGAATTCTGAAGACGGCTAAGTTTGATTTACGTGGATGGAAAAATAATTGTCTTTCTGAGATAGAGGAAACTGTCCAAGATAGTTCAGGTGCCGTAGAAGAAAAAGAAGTATCAGTTTTAGGTCTAACATGGGATAGGGAAGAAGACACTTTGTCATGCGAGATGATCCGAACGGAAAACGAAGGTGAACCAATTACCAAAAGGAAAATTCTGTCTGTAGCACACCAGCTATTTGATCCCATTGGGTTCACTTGCCCTATAACATTAATTCCTAAATTGCTCCTTCAGGAATGTTGGAAATTGGGAATCTCGTGGGATTCAAAATTACCTGAAGATGTAATTAAAAAATTCAAAAAATGGAAAGATGAATTACATGATCTGAATTTTCTAAAAATACCTCGTAGACTTTCTGAGTTAGATCTTAATGAGTCCAGCTTAACTCTTCACACTTTCTGTGATGCGTCTAAGTTGGCCTATGCAACTTGTATATTTTTAAGGGCGGAAAAAGAAGGGAAGGTAACTTGCCAATTAATTCAAGCCAGATCTAGAATTGCATCTTTAAAGGGAATATCCAAACCAAGGATGGAATTACTCGCGTGCAATATTGGTGCTAGACTGGCCAATTCTGTGAAGAAAGATCTGAATCTGGTTGATATTGAATCATTTTTCTGGAGTGACTCCATGGACGCTTTGCATTGGATTAAGAAAGAAGGCCCTTGGATGACTTTTGTGTCCAATCGAGTTAACGAAATAAGAAGACTCTCGGAAGCCTATGAATGGAAGTTTGTTCCTGGAACACAGAATCCAGCTGATCTACCATCAAGAGGATGCTCTGTAAAAACCTTACTGAAGAAGCAATGGTACGAAGGACCTCCCTGGCTTGGAGACTCCAGAGATAAATGGCCAGATTTTGAACTGTCGCCTGATGAAAATATTATATACGCTGAAAAGAAGAAAACTGTAGTATCATCTTTGAATAAGAAGAATGATGAGTTTTATAACAATATATCTTCCTACAAGAAAATAATTAGAATTATAGGTTGGATGTATAGATTTTATGAAAACTCTAAAGGATTTAACAAGAAATCCGGAGAATTGTCTGAAGAAGAAATTAAAAGAGCTGAGCTTAAGATTTTGAAAAAAATACAAGAAGACTCATTCCATAACGAGAATACTCAACGTTTGAAACCTTTGGTAACTTTTATAGACGCTGATGGAATTTTAAGGGTAAAAACGAAACTTACCATGAGAGAAGAAGATCGCAATTTTAAAGTTCCGATTGTTCTACCATCTGATCATCATGTTGTAAAGAGTCTCATTTTATACAAACATCACGAACTTGGACATCCAGGAGTTCAATCCTTAATGGTGGCTCTTAGAGAAAACTATTGGATACTTAAGAGTAGAAGAACAATAAAGAAGATAATCAAGACCTGCATCATTTGTCAAAGGTTTAGTGTCAAACAACCAGAAATACCAGAAGGAACTCTACCAGAAGATCGAGTCAAAAATGCTTCGATTTTTGAAGTTATTGGAGTGGACGTAGCGGGTCCTTTGATTATAAAAGAAAACAAGAAGGTCTGGATTCTTATTATCACCTGTGCGGTTTATCGAGCTGTGCATTTAGAACTGCTGATGTCTCTATCAACAGACAATTTCATTCTGGCACTAAGAAGATTCATAGCGCGTAGAGGGCGTCCATCGATCATCTACTCTGATAATGGAACCAACTTCATCGGAATGGACAACTCTCTGAAAACTATCAACCTAAGAAGATTAGAAACGTCATTTACTCCTATTACTTGGAAATTCATTCCTCCGGCAGCACCGTGGTGGGGTGGATTTTGGGAGAGGTTGATAGGCATCTTAAAAAGAATCTTAAGAAAAATATTAGGTCGCACCTCTTTAAACTACCAAGAAATGGAGACCGTATTGTGTGATTGTGAAAGCCAATTAAATTCCCGGCCTCTAACCTACGTTAGTGATGATCCAGACGATTTATATCCACTAACTCCTTATCTGCTTTTAAAGGACATCCGTAACAGTGTTACAGCAGACTTAGATAAAATAAGATCAGCTGATAAAAAAGAACTGAATAAACGACTCGTTTATCGAAAGAGACTGATGTCTGATTTACGCATCAGATTTCGCAACGAATATTTGAGTCAGTTGCATCAACGATCAACAATTCGAACACAAGTCTATAAACCTAAAATAGGGGATATTGTCTTACTATGGAAGGAAAATCTAAAAAGAATACACTGGCCCTTGGGAAGAATCCTGTCCATCTATGCCAGCAAAGATGGAATAGTAAGAAGAGCAAGAATCAAGACTAAATCAGGAATTGTGATCAGACCCATTCGCAAGCTGTGTCCTTTAGAACTAGATGGAGAAAGTCTCATCACCAACGAGGACGAAGTTCCAGATACTCCAGGAGATCCTGAAACACAAGACGTTCCTGAGTCGAATACAGTCGCCACCAGAGCTGGACGACAATCTCGACCACCATCCAGATATAGACCATAGTGTTGAGTTTCAGTTGGATAAACCCTGAAACTCAAAAGGGGGAGTGTTCAAAACAGACTGAACTACCCTCTACCACGTGACTTTCTGACTTTCCATCAAGTCCGGACTTGCTCTTCCAGAGGGCATTTCGGTTTACCTCGAAACTGAAACTAAAACTCTTGATGTGAAACTGAAACTTACGCCCATTACTGCTTTCTTCTAATCTTTCGCTTCTAGCTTCATGTACGTGTGTTAGTTCTGTGTTGTGATTTTGTGTAATTCAGTCAATATAATGCTTTGTTCTATTTGAAAGCAGGATTCAGCGTGTATTATTCCGTCGTGAGTGATTCATTCTAATGGATTAACAAAGTTTATTGCAGATTCGTCGCAAGCTCTCCCCGGGTCGACAGAAAAGGTCGGATCTTTTTGATATTCAATTTGATTTGAATAACTTCTTACCATTTCTGAATAGAAACAAGATTAATTTCTTGACACATACTGTCAGATTTTGATATAAGAGAAATCACTTACACATTGTCTATAGACTACTAAAACATTTCTTACTTTATCTCAGGTGCTTCAAAGAAGTGCAGTTGTTTGCATAAGAATTCTAGAAATAAAAGTTCTAAAAATTTTGTAGGTATGCAGCTTTCAAGGTTAATTAAATTCGTAGAATACAAGTTCAATTTTTTTAAAAAAATAAGCTATATTTTAATTGAAAATTTCAAAGGAAACAATCATAACTGACAAGACAGCCTAGTGTAGACCACTGCCTTCTTTAAAAGGTTTCTTAAGGATGACTTATTTCTGATCCTCAGTTCTTTTCACTAATAGAAGAAAATTCAAACTCATCATATATCAGTTGTGGTCTGCCTCATTTCCAGTGGGGTTATATTGTCGAAACACTTTTAACAATATTGTTACAGTTTATGAGTATTAATTGGGCCATCCATTTTGTTCTATTAATTTTTATATATTTCATAATACCAGGAT
>BGPR01045308.1:0-12365 GCA_013235015.1 Araneus ventricosus | reverse complement strand
TTTGTAACTAATAATCTTAAATTGTAATATAAAGTAAAAATGATTGCAACTTTTCCACTGAAAATCGAGTTTTCCCAACTTCCCATAACGTTAGCATGTGTACGTTAGTTTGATTTTTTTTCATAAAAAAAATCGCCGATAAAAAATTTTTGAAACTGTCACTTTTTTGGAAATATATATTTTACTCCAATAAACAATGAATATCTTAACAAAATTTGACAAGCTCTATGTCGAATATCTTAGCTCCAACAGGCCTTCGAACCTTAGCTACCCGGTTTTACCCCATATAAAGTATATTTTAGTAATCTAACAATGGCAAAATATGCGTCGGTTTTTCAATAAAGAATGATCATAATTTTTAAAGGTGATTAAAAACTCAAGAAAAATAAAATATATATTGCACGCATAGCGGGATATATGAAGAATAGATGACACAAGTTTTACGGTTATGAAGTCACTGTTGTGCACGTGCGTGTAGTTTCACTTTCGCATACGCCAAAAAATGGGTCTGAAACGCGACGAACAGTACTCTGCATTGTCATGTCTATCAAGCAGCATATGGGGAGACTGTCCTCCCAAGATGGTTTAAAGAGGAGAGAGGAAGACCTACGCCAAAAAATGGATGTGAAACGCGACGAACAATACTTTGCATTGTCATGTCTATCAGGAAGCATATGGGCAAAAATACTCTGCATTGTCATGTCTATCAGGAAGCATATGGGGAACAATACTCTACATTGCCATGTCTATCAGGAAGCATATGAGGAGACTGTCCTCCCAAGATGGTTTAAAATGTTTAAAGAGGAAAGAGAATTGATTTCAAAGGAAGGTGGACCCAACGCTCCAGTGACTACACTTACGGAAGTAAACATCAACATCGCTGCTGCGATAGCAAGGGAAGATCGTCGAACCACATTAAGAGACCAATCAGAAAGAATGAACGTTTCATCGGGTTAACACAAGGTCCATGATAGTGCCACACACCACTGCTGTTGAGTACCTTTCAAAAATGAACATCACATGTGTTCCTCATCCTTCTTTATACACCTGATTAAGCACCATGCGATTTTTTTCTTTTAATGAATTAGAACAAACACCTCTGGGAAAACCAATTTTTTTATCATCAGAGGCAGATAAAGCAAGTAAGTGAAATCTAAGGATGTTAAAGCTACGGAGGCGATTTTGAAGGACCTGCCAAAAAAAATTCTAGTAAAAGGCGGGACAAGTGCATTGCAAGTAATGAGGATAATTTTTAGAAAGACCTTCAAAATTTGGAGGATTAGTACAAGTAGTTATTTTTTATTAAGTTATGATCATTCTTTGTTGAACAGCCTACATATATAAATTTAGTGCACACACTTTGTTTCATTTCTGATAATTTACTGCTTTTAGCTTAATACTTTTTAAAAGAATATTTATAATTTTTCGCAAATTTTATTTTCATAATATGCTTCATGACAGATTTTGCATGATTTTTATCTCACTATGCGTATAGAGGAACTGGAAATAAAAAATAACAACTGTGATGTATGAATTGCACAGTTCGTGATTTATTTCAAATGAAATTAATTATCAAAATCATGTAAATCTTTTAATATTAACTTCTTTATACTTTATTTTTTACTTTCAGTAACTTTAACTATTTTTTTACCCATCAATTTACCCTTGAATATAAAAGAAATATAACTCTCAACAATTGCCCTAATAAGGGAAACTGAGCTAAAACTTTGGATAAATTCATTCTTTATTACAAAACAAATGCTTCAATGTACAAACTAAAAAACTGTCAGAGTACTTCAGTATATACAGTTTCTAAAAGAATAAAATCATAATAGCATTCAATTTGAATGAAAGTGTATAATCAAAATGAATTCCTTATCGCCATGGCTATGGTGCAAATCAAATTTCCCTGCGTTATATTCTTTCAAAACCTATGATCACATGAATAAAGTATATAATAATACGAACAGAAAGTTTAAAGGAATCTTTATTTATTCAGTATAAAGCATGGCGATTGCTTTTAAAACGAAAATATTCTAAAAAAATTTCTCTATATTGTATTGTGATACATAAGCAAAATGAAAAGCTAATTATTAAGTATTGGTGATGTCAGAATTCAATACCAAAGTTTTCTGTGGTTACGAGACGTTTTGGTTAAATACATTCTAATAAGCATTCTTAAAAAAACAAATTCAAATACACGGAAGGAGTTCGAAGTAGACACTTTACATAGAAATTTCAAAAAGAAGGTTTTGGCTGAATATATATCAATTATGTAACACAAAGAATATTTTGTTTATGTAAGGGCATGATTTATACACCGCAGTGGCATGGCAATTAGGAGGGGAGGGGTTATAAGGTGCCACAGGTCCCAAGGAGACAAAATATAATTGCACTTGTTTCACATTTTAAAACCAAATAAGACAAAATGCCACAGTGTAACTTACTCTCGCCATGCCACTGAAAGCAGAAATCAGCTCACACAAAGCAGAAGACAATAACAAGTACACCTTAAAGTTTTAAAAAAATAGCATTTTATTGGAATGTACACATGTTCGATCATGTCATATTCACAAATTATAGCACTTATTCGAACTGAATATTCAATTTGCTGATTTTCCTTTATTGTGGATAAGATAATAGTTCTTGGCCTAATATCCACCAGAAAACTCATTCATTCGTCTCAGAGTTTCAATAAACAGCCATTTCTGGAAGTTACCAACAAAAAATGGAAAATTTGACTTAATTTTTACTTAAAATTTTTAAAAAAATTGTTGAGGTAAACATTCTCACCTTCTACAGTGAATTTGTACCAAATTTGGCACACATAGACACATCAACTAATCCTGTAGAGAGAACATAACCACATATTGGCTTTTATTAATAGAGATTTGCTGTTGGAACTGCATAAAAGGTATTATCAATTCTTTATAAACGCCATGCAGGGAGAAAAATCTGGAAACTCTGTGAATCTTTTTAACTTGACTTGGAACTTCTTAAATCCAACAAGTTTTAATAAAAGAAACATTTCTTTAACAGTTGTTTCGGTAAATCAGAGTGATCACATACACATATATCTTCATGTAAGGACATTCCACACAAAACAGCAAGGGTGTACAATATATTTGATGGCAAAAAAAAGTCATAATATGCCTCACTTACTCTCGCTACTACAAAGAAAGGGGCTTCCGCAACTCTATCACCGAAAATGATATAAAGATGCATTAGATGGGTTAAGCTATTGTTCGACAGCTCTTGTGGAATGGTGAGGTGATCGACTTTACAACTGAAGTGTCAAGAAGAAAAGCCAGGTGCAAGCTGCATTCTTTAACCAACATGGGCATAGTCATCGGACAAGAAACAGACATTCAATCTCAAATTAATGAAAATTACTAAAGGATCCGCAAAATATTGAGTCATTTGGCAAAACTGGAGAATGCACCTTGAAATCATGTTTCCTACGCAAGTTTTAGGCGGAAGTGCTGCGGATCTTCGCTGCATACAATCCAAGAATAAGGTTTTTCTTTGATATGTTTTTCAAACTGACTGATGAATTAAAATTTGTGTACTCTTTACTGTCAACATCACTTCTACAAGAAGATTTTCATGGTATACGTCACAAGATTAGGGACTTTCATTTGTATGAACTTTATTATGATAGTTTAAATCATTTTTATTAGAAAAATAATTATTGAAAATATCACATGATTAGGGCTTTTCTTTCGTATGAGTAAGAAAATGCCTTTTTAAATTACTTTTATTGGAAAACCCTTTTTTGCATACATCACAAGAATAGGGCTTTCTATTTGTATGAGTCAGATAATGACTATTTAAATGACTTTTCTGAGAAAAATCTTTATAGCATACATCACAAGAATAAGGTCTTTCATTTGTATGAGTCAGATAATGATCATTTAAATGATCTTTCCGGGAAAACCCTTTTTTGCATATCTCACAAAAATAGGCCTTTTCCTTTGTGTGAGTTCGATAATGCTTATCCAAATGATCTTTCAGAGAATAATCTTTATTGCATACATCACAAGAATAGGGTTTTTCATTCGTATGAGTTCGATAATGATTGGTTAAATGATGTTTATGAGAAAAACCTTTATTGCAAACATCACAAGAATAGGGCTTATCATTTGTATGAGTTCGATAATGCTGACTTAAATTATATTTCGTTAAAAAGTCTTTTTTGCAAACATCACAGGAATAAGGTTTATCGTTTGTATGAGTCAGATAATGCTTATTCAAACTACTTTTTTGATAAAACCTTTCTTGCATACATCACAAGAATAGGGCTTTTCATTCGTATGAGTTAGATAATGATTGGTTAAATTATGTTTATGAGAAAAATCTTTTTTGCATACATCACAAGAATAGGGCTTTTCCTTTGAGTGCGGGAATGCATCAACAAATGATAATTCCGAGAAAATCTTTTGCTGCATATATTACAAGAATGAGGCTTTTCCCCTTTATGGCAAAGAGCGTGTTTATTTAATTGACGTTTCTCCAAAAATACTGCTTCACAGATATTGCAAATGAAACGTTTCTCATCCGTACAAGTTTCAGTTTTCACAATCCCATCGGTACAAGTCGCTTTAGTGCACAAATCATCAACCAAATCTGTTTCATTCTTTTCGATTGAGGCCTCCATCTTCAAAATTCTGAAGTGATATTTTGCTAAAAAATTAGCTGCAATATTACCAGTGGTAATGTTCCACCAGGAACTGCTTTACATCAGCACAAAGTAAACCGACTATTCCGCCTTATTTCAAATGAAACACTTGATGCTTTTATTCCATCACATCACCTTAGAAGCCATCTGAAAAAGAAAACACACTTTCAGCATCACTTTACATCTCCAATAGGGATGATTTGTGCATTCTAACTGAAACTTTGTCCCCCCTCCCATATATACTTTTCATAATGCATCTATTTAGGTTGTAATTAATTTCACAAGAAATGCTTAAATCGATCATCAAAGATCTAACGCTTCTTCGGAGGAGGAAAAGTTCTACAGGATTTTTTTTAGCACAGCTTCTTTTTCCTTGAGATGACCACGCTCCGTTTTATTTCCACCACAGCCAGCGGCGGCTCGTCCATTAGGGATGAAGCCCCACCCAACCCGGAAATTATTTTCAAAGCTTGTATTTTAGTTTAAATTCTTATTTGCTTACTTACCCATTCTGAGTGTTCGATTATCTATGAAAATGGGGTGGAAAGTAATAAAAAAAATTTAAAAAAGGGAGAAAAGGAATCAAAATTTAGGAGAGACACAGGTCAGAGCTGACACGCTGGTTGCCCTCAAAAGTATCCAAAATTCACCTAGTGCGCACAGATGAGCAATGAATCGGGAGAAAAAAGCAACCCGTTTTCCCTCTGAATTTACAAGGGCCCGAGCTGCAGTGACAGCAACTCTGGTTGGCGCAGTGCCAACTAAGAGAGAAATATGGTTTAATTTTCTTCTTCTCTTCCATCAAAAGTTAATCTTTGCCTCCTAGTTTTGCTTTTCTTTTCAATTTCTCTCTTGTGCTGTAAGGGTTTCTGTGTCGCTTCAAGTTGCCTGGATAGAAACGTGCCCCATTTATTCGAGTATTTGTTATAAGGTCACTCTCCGAAAAGGGGTATGGATATACTTTTCTAAAATATTATTCAGATGAAAATTTTTATAAGGAGGGTGATACCGTGATGTAGTAGCAAAATAAACAGTGCGGGGAAGAATTTTTAATAGACCTTGAATTCTAATTTTAAATTATCAATTGATACTTTATTCAGACAGAACAGGTGCGATTTACTTCACAAAAATATTATAAATGCAACTGTCGTTGTATTTTGTTAAAACGATTATGTAATTAACACATGGCTGCCTAATTAATTCATAATTATTTAATGAGCACGCATATTTGAACGAGTATGAACTCTTCCATAATGATTATTTCTTAAAATTCACTGTGGAATTAACACACAATTAAATAATTACTTAAATATATATGCTCAAGTTATAACAATAATTATAACTATTGAATTCGAATGTTATAAGTTATATACTTTCTCCTTTCTAATCTTGAAAGATTTGGGGGATTTATTCCCCAATTTTTTCGTTTTTCCAACCATTTACAGAGTGTTGGCGCCACAAATCTAGATTAATGCGACACATATCAGTTCCCAAGACTGATTAGCATTTGATCGTTGGAATTCCAATTCTAGGTTGTCTTTTTCATAGTAGTAATAGTCTATAATCAAACTGTCTTTTGTATTTCATTTGTATAATTATTGATAAGGTAATTTGATTTTCATTTTTAGATCAATATAACACGTATTTTGATTAATTGAAATATTTAACTATATATATATATATAAACAACTGAAAACAAGACAAATACAGACAGCTTCATACAAATTTATCTTAATTATTCTTAGAAACTGAGATGTTTCACATGAAAAATAAATTTTCTTTCGAATGTTTATACATTCTTGAAACTCTCGATTCTGGCGATATTATTTTTCCTATCTTAGATACCGAATTACACTCTACTAATCGAGAAAAAGGAAGAGTCATAGTGGCTTGTTGTAGCTGTTGGATTCACCGCGTCTGTGAATGTTTATTTGTTTTAAGACGGCAACTCTCTAATGTTTGTTTGAATTTATACTACCCTTACATTAAAATCATTCCAGTTATAAAAACTAAATTTAGAGCAGCTTATTATATGTTTACTAAGGTTTTATACCCTAACAAAATATAAGGATTTACTCGAATAAATGTGAGGCTCTAGTTCGTTTTTTATAACCTCTGATCTCGGGGTAAAAGAGGGTACTCCAAGTGGTGGAAGACCAGGACAGTCGATACTGATGTTTCCTCCTATTAAGACGATAAAAACACATCAGTGATGGCATGATTTATTCACCACGGTGCCATGGCAATTGGGAGGGGAGGGGTTATGAGGTGTCACAGGTCCCAAGGAGAAAAAATATTATTGCACTTGTTTCACATTTTAAAATCAAACAAGACAAGATGGCAAAAAAGTCATAATATGCCACAGTGTAACTTGCTCTCGCCATGCCACTGAAAGCAGAAATCAGCTCACACCAAGCAAAAGATAATAACAAGTACACCTTAGAGTTTTAAAAAATAGCATTTTATTCGAATTTACACATGTTCGATCATGTCATATTCACAAATTATAGCACTTATTCGAACTGAGTATTCAATTTGCTGATTTTCTTTTATTGTGGATAAGATAATATATTTTTGGCCAAATATCCACCAGAAAACTCATTCATTCGTCTCAGAGTTCCAATAAAAAGGCCCATATCTAAAAGTTAGAAAAAAAATGGAAAATTATGCTTGATTTTTACTTACAATTTTTTAAAAAATTGTTGAGGTGATCATCCTCACCACCTAAAGTAAATTTGTATCAAATTTGGCACACCTATTTCCATCAACCAATCCTGTAGACAGAACACAAACACACATTGGCTTTTATTAATAGGGATTTGCGTTTGGAACTGCAAAAAAAGGTATTTTCCATTCTCTATAAACGACACGCAGGGAGCAAAATATGGAATCTCAGTGAATCTTTGTCAACTTGACTTGGAACTTCTAAAAAGCCAACAAGTTTTAATAAAAGACACATTTCTTTAACAGCTGTTTCTGTAAATAAAAGTGATCACATACACATGTATCTTCTTGTAAGCACATTCCATACAAAAGAGCAAGCCTGTACAATATATTTAATGGCAAAAAAAGTCATAATATGCCTCACTTACTCTCGCTAGTACAAAGACGGGGGCTGCCGCAACTGTGTCACCGAAAATGATATAAAGGTGCAGTAGACTGGTTAAGCTATTGTTAGAGAGCTCTTGTGGAATGGTGAGGAGATCGACTTTACAACTGAAGTATCAAGAAGAAAAGCCAGGTGCAAGCTGCATTCTTTAACCACCATGGACATACTCATCGGACAAGAAACAGACATTCAATCTCAAATTAATGAAAATTACTAAAGGCTCTGCAAAATATGCATCATTTGGCAAAACTGAGAATGCACCTTGAAATCATGTTCCTACGCTGTTTTGAGAAGGCTATGGATCTTGCTGCATACAATCCAAGAGTAAGTGGTTTTGATATGTTTTTTCAAACTGACTGATGAACTAACATTTGTGTACTCTTTACTGTCAACATCACTTCTACAAGAAAGATTTTCATTGTATACGTCACAAGATTAGAGTCTTTCATTTGTATGAACTTTATTATGATAATTTAAATATTTTTTATTAAAAAAATAATATTGCAAATATCATATAATTAGTGGCTTTTCTTTCGTATGAGTAAGAAAATGCCTTTTAAATTACTTTTGGAAAACTCTTTTTTTGCATATATCACAAGAATAGGGTCTTCCATTTGTATGTGTGATAATGACTATTTAAATGAGTTTTCCGGAAAATCTTTTTGCATATCTCACAAGAATAAGGTCTTTCATTCGTCATGAGACAGATAATGATAATTAAATTATTCTTCCGGAAAACCCTTTGTTGCATATCTCACAATAATAGGGTTTTTCTTTTGATGAGTTTTATAATGATCAGTTAAACTACGTTTAAAAGCAAATTTCTTATTGCATACATCACAAGAATAGGGTTTTTTTTCATTTGTATGAGTCTGACAGTGCTTATTCAAATAATCTTTCCTGAGAAAACCCTTTTTTTGATATCTCACAAAAAATAAATTTTTCATTGGTATGAGTTCGATAATGACTATCCAAATTACATTTCTGATTAAACCCTTTCGTGCATACATCACAAGAATAAGGCTTTTCCTTTGTGTGTGTACGCGAATGCCTCGATAAATCACACTTCTGAGAAAATCTTTTCAGGCATATCTCACAAAAATAAGGCTTTTCATTCGTATGAGTTCGATAATGATTGGTTAAATGATGTTTATGAGAAAAACTTGTATTGCAAACATCACAAGAATAGGGCTTTTCCTTTGTATGAGTGCGGGAATGCATCAACAAATGATATTTCCGAGAAAATCTTTTGCTGCATATATTACAAGAATGAGGCTTTTCCCCTTTATGGCAAAGAGCGTGTTTATTTAATTGAAGTTTCTCCAAAAATACTGCTTCACAGATATCGCAAATGAAAAGTTTCTCATCCGTACAAGTTTCAGTTTTCACAATCCCATCGGTACAACTCAGTTTAGTGCACAAATCATCAACCAAATCTGTTTCATTCTTTTTGAATGAGGCCTCCATCTTCTAAATTCTGAAGTGATATTTTGTTAAAAAATTAGCTGCAATGTTACTAGTGGTAATATTCCACTAGGAACTGCTTTACATCAGCACAAAGTAAACCGACTATTCCGCCTTATTTCAAATAAAAACTTGGTGTTTTTATTCCATCACATCACCTCAGAAGCCATCTGAAAAAGAAAACACACTTTCAGCATCACTTTACATCTCCAATAGGGATGGTTTGTGCATTCTAACTGAAACTTTGTCCCCCTCCCACATATACTTTTCATATTGCATCGACTTAGGTTGTAATTAATCTCACAAGAAATGCTTAAATCGATCATCAAAGATCTAAGGCTTCTTCGGAAGAGGAAAAGTTCTACAGAATTTTTTTTAGCACAGTTTCTTTTTCCTTGAGATGCACACGCTCCGTTTTATTTTCACCAGAGCCAGCGGCGGCTAGTCCATTAGGGTTGAAGCCCCACCCAACCCGGAAATTATTTTCAAAGCTTGTATTTTAGTTTCAATTCTTGTTTGCTTATTAACCCACTCTGAGAGTTCGATTATCTATGAAAATGGGGTGGAAAATAATAAAAAAAAATTTTTAAAAAGACAGAAAATGAATCAAAAATTAAGAGACACAGGTCAGAGTTGGCACGCTGGTCCAAAATTTACCTAGTGCGCACAGCTGAGCTATGAATCGGGAGAAATTTCCTTTGAATTGTTTTTGTTTTGACTTTACAAGGGCCGGAGCTGCAGTGACAGCAGCTCTAGTTGGCGCAGTGCCAATCCAGAGAGAAATGGGTTTTTTTACTTCTTCTCTTCCATCAAAAGTTAATAATTGCCTCCTGGTTTTGCTTTTTTTTTCAATTTCTCTCTTGTGCTGTAAGGGTTTCTGTTTCGCTTCAAGTTGCCTGGATAGAAACGTGTCCGATTTATTCGAGTATTTGTTTACTTTTGTTATAAGGTCACTCTCCGAAAAGGGGTATGGATATACTTTCATAAAATATTATTCAGATGAAAATTTTTATAAGGAGGGATTAATATCATTACACTGAAAAACAAATCTTAATGAATTTTCTGTTTCTCAATATACCTAGGGCGTTTCTTATAGATTTCAGTTTGCTGAAAAAGAATATTTTGTAAAAATCAGGGATGAGATTGGTCAGAGAGCAAAAAGGAGGAAATCCAAAAATTTGTCAAAAAAGCACGCAGAAGGGATTATTTACAAATTTTGCAGATATAATGAAATTTCTCACACTTCATAATAATTACATTTCAAATATTTGGGAAGAAATGAATATGTGCCACATATTGTTCTGAAAACAAATTTCATTTATAAAAAAAGATCCGGAGAAAATGCCATCCATACAAAGTACAAATAAAATTGACTAATTTAACAGGCGCATAAAACTAGTATTTTAATGCATATCTGAGAAAAGAATTTACAAACTTTTTCTGGCAAACATTTCTTTGATTGTCAAAGGACTTTTCCTTCGTTTTGCAGAATTCTCGCTTGTTTTTTGTTTCTTCACTGATTTTTCAGTGACATTCTCATTAATTGGATGCTTATTTGAAGAAGGAACTCTATTCGTTAAAGAAATCTTGTGCATTTTCTTCAAATGGACATTTCTTTGTAATTTTGTAGCTTTTGCTGATAGCTTCTTTGCTGCCTGTTTTGACAGCAACTTTTCATTTGAAGTACTTGGTTGTGTAACACACTTCTATTTCCTTTTTAAAACCATTTCAGTCCTGTAACTATCTTTTGCCTCAGACATGAGGAAAAGTACACTTTTCGCGGGAAAAACTGGTTCAGATCGGAAAAAACGCGGATCCTCGAAACGGGCAAAAAGGTAGAACATTTTATTAAAAAAAACACAAAAGGCGGAAAAATCTCATCCCTGAAAAATTTTCTATCGCCCAACAATTTTAAGGAATTTCATTTATAGGTTTTGGATTAAATAGTCTATCGTATAGAAGTTATCTATACTTATAAAAGGTAATGTTTGCGTGTGTGTATGCGATGTCCAGACGAATCTATCGCACTTACAGCCATGAAATTTGGTACACAGACGTAATGGTGACTCAATGCACCTCGAAGCCAGAATTTTAAAATTTAATCTAGAAAAATTTTTATTCTATGTTTTGTGTTGTTTCGAGTCATTTTTGGTACGTTTACGGCTGTAGTATCTTTTCTAATAATCGTTGAAAAACAATGAATACACCACCGGCTAGAACAAACACTTTTCGTTCTAATGAAGTTTGTTTTGAATTCCCAACAAAATTTACTGAATTTTGAGAAGTTTTTAAATAATAGACACTTTTATGGTAATTTTTGATAAGGATTTCTTGAAATTCTCGCATCTGACGTTCTAACAACTCTATAATTTTCATTTTTTTCATCTTATAACTGGAACGTTACTGTCGGATTTAAAACAAGAACGGTTAAAATATCTTATTCCGTTTTTTTAAATTAATTTTTTCCTGGTCAGTTCAAACATTTTTTTTGCTGGCGAAATTCGACAACGAGAGTTTCTCCGAACGATCCCAGAATGCATTGTTGCTTCCTCGCAGGAGGTAACGTAATATGCTTTCATTCAAAGCCTGCATTTCTACATTTCGATTCCTTCCGGTGACGTCATTACATTCGCTAGTATCTATATAAATACATTTTTCTTTTATATACGTTTGATCTATAGATGCATTTTTTATTTCAGCAATAGGACATATAACAAGAGAGTTGAAACAGAGTTTACTTCGATCAAAAATAATTAGATCAATATAACTCGGAAGAATGGCGATTGTTCTTTGATGGCTCGAAGGCTATGCCATGTGTTGTGGGCCATAATAGAAATGCTTTAACTATTCAGGTATATTCTTGCAAAGGAAAGAATCTTTTGGAAAATATGAAGATGTTGCTCCATGAAATCGACTATTCATATCATCATCAGGAACATGAGTTGCAGATTTTAAGTAATTGTCATTCTGAGATTGAGGGCATGCAACTAGGTTATACAAAATGCTTCTGTTTCCTATGAGAGTGAGACTACAGGGCAGAACATCTGCATTATATCAAAAAGAAGTGTGCAGACATTTTAAGGGTAGTAAAAAATCCAAAACATTTCTAATCTC
>BGPR01045307.1:2128-12366 GCA_013235015.1 Araneus ventricosus | reverse complement strand
TTGTTGTGCATTTCTTGAAACGAGTGAGCCCCAATAACAATGTCGTCTTGATATGCATATATGCCTGTTGTGCCACTAAGTTTAAGTTCATCAATTAACAAATCTACTAATGCTTGAAAAATACTTGCTGCTGTTTTTAAGCCAAAAACAAGTCTTCTACTAGCAAATGTGCCAAACGGCGTCGTAAATGTTAATACATCTTGCATTTCCTCAGGAAGTAAAATTTGCCAATAAGCTTTACAAAAATCAATGGTCGTGTAAAATGGATATTTTGAAATTTCATTTATCAAAGTAGGAATATTTGGCAAAGGATACGTAGAATTTTCCAAAATAGTATTTAACAACCGTAGGTCCAAGGCCATTCTATATGAAGCTGGTTTATGTGGATTTGTTGGGTTTTGTTTCTTTTTTACAAGTACCATAGGTGATGACCATTGTGAAATATTCCTATGAATGAGTCCTGCTTCAATTAGTTCATTAAGTTCCTCTTTAATTGTGCCTTGAATGGCATGAGGAATTTCAAAAGGCAAAGTTTTAATTGGGTTATGAGATCGAAAATTGAATGTGGGGATAACCCTATCAGTACAGCCAATTGTTTTCAGTGACTTAGAGAAAGCTGCTGATCTATCCAGAAGTGTTTCCAAGAGCAGTTGTTTTTGATCAGAAGTTAAATGTTCTAACTTAAAGTCTGTTTCAGAAAGTTCGTCTTTTCTCTTTTTTAAAATATCCTCAGAAGGTGTAATGAGATTGCACATAGGTGTGTTATTGTTAGGACTTCCACAGATATTTTCTATTTCAATGTTATCATTTGTATTTTCATTCGTTTTTAACAGAAATGATGGGGTGGCTTCACCGAAAACCTGTCCTTTATTAAAGTGAATTGTCTTATTACCAAGATTACGTATAACTGTAGGAAAACATGGATTTTTGACCGTGTGTAATGCAGGGTGAATTTCAATATCATGCGAAGAAATAGTAGGCTGAAAGAAAATTTCCGAAATATTTTCTCTTGTGTCTTTTAGGCATAATTTAACAATGGATGATTCTTGCGGTTGTAAAATCATTTTTGACTGAAGTATGACAGTATTATCAATGATTGTGTGACAATTGGTCATTTTAGGATAACAGTCTGGAGAAATAAATTTTGCCTGAAAATTGTCAAACTTTGCACAACCATTTCTCATGTCAATAATGACATTATTTTTTGATAAGAAACCATATCCCAAGATACCTGCAAATGTACTTTGCTTAAAATTCGCAACATAAAAAAGATTTTTAAAGTGGTGCTGGTCAATTTTAAAAGAAATTTCCGAACAACATGAAAATGAAAGTTGAGAATTAACAGTGTGAATCATTACGTTTCGAGATAGAAGTCGTGTTTTAGTATCACACTTAATGTCATTATATGCAGACATTGTCAAAAGAGAAACAGAACTACCGCTGTCAATTAGCATAATATAATAATTATTTCCAAATTTAACCTTTATTGTGGGTAAAAAGTTCTCATCATAAACATTGTTCATGTGCAAAATTTTTCTTTCATTCACATTCTGTGTTGCTTTTTCATTAATATTTTTATAATTATTACTCTAATAATTTTCAATGTTCTGAACATTCTTAACCCTTTCACTACTGCATACATTTGTTTTATCAAAATTAGTGGCCTGTGGTCGAGAAGAGGTTGCTCCGCCACCATTTAGCAGCCCCTCCTGAAGTTTAAATTTTGTTGTGGTCGAAAATTTTGTGACGTCGAAGGTCCAAAATAATTGTGTGGCCTGAAAGTGTTCGGAGCACGAGCAGAATTGAGAGGTCTGTATGTTGGCCTAAATGTGTGCTGAAATCCATTATTTTCGGGTCTGGTTGATCTAAAATTCTGTTGAGGACATCTCATATTTTGCTGTTTATAATCTTGACCGGCCCTATACGGAAAACCTTGTTGGAAATCTCTACTTCTATTCTCTGAATTATTAATATCCCTCAAATGTCTTTTGAATTGAAAACATTGAGACATTGTGTGATTACGCTTTTGGCAAAAGCTACAAATTATGCTACCCTGCTCGCTCCTTCTTTACAATCCAGACGGGGGAACATTACCCGAACGGGGCATTCACATACTCCTCATTTTGGGCAAAACAACTCAGCAGATGCAATTCGAAAAGTCCGCACCGGAACGAAGGATGAGCACCATTTTTTTTCTTCTTTTCCAAAAAATCATCTAGCAGCGCGTCTCGATTCTCGAATAATCCTTCTTCAAGTGAAGGGATCAAGGCCCCTCTTCACACTCCGGCCTTGCGTCACCGAAAAAAACAACAACGCCTGATTGGACAAGCTTGTTGTCAGGCGCTATTTCAGAGTGACCTTATAGCCTCCCCCGCTCGTAATGTGGTGAGAAAGTGACCTTTAACTGACCTCCTGCACGTAGGCACTGGACAATCTTGGACCAAGGAAGCGAAAAAGGAAAAAGCACATTTCATGTAGCAGACAATACTACAAAAATGTTTGAGTTTTTAAAAAAAATTGTTGGGTTTGTGTGTGTGTGAGGGGGGTGTAGAGGGTAAGTTTCAAAAGTAAGGAAGGCAGGATGAATACTTTTATAGTTCGCACATTGTTAGGTAACGCGCACTTGAAGCGCCACCTACAGCTCCAACAACTAATTAGCGAGAACGAGATAAGATCTCAGTGAGAGAGGACATCTCATTTTCATCACGGATTATAACAATACAATCAGGCAGCAGCCACTCGTTTCAGCAGTGGTTCGTATTCTTCATAAAACGCCACCCGCCCTAGCAGTGGTCAACTTGTGTATCTATTTGTAACCATATGCCCTTGCAGAGTGGTCAACCTAAACCACCCGCCCTAGCTATGGTCAAACTATTCAACTCTCTGCCCTTGCAAAGCAGTTAATCTGTGTTTAACTAATCCGCTTGCGGACTCCGCTCTTGCGGTTTGATAATCTCATACAGTGGATAAATATATCTACTTTTCCGCCCCTGCGGAATGATCATAGTGTATTCACCCGCCCCATTGGTGACATAATTGAAGTGAAGATACCAAACTAGAGGTAACAACTGTTTTTAAGTTTACTATATGTTCAGTTGTTAATAAAGATTTATTTTTCTATCGACGACTTTTATGTTCATAACACTCAACACTCATTATAACACTGCTGTTCTTTTTTGTAGTGTAATTAGATGTTTAGAAATATATTACAGCTCTTGTAACATAGAGTTTTGTTTTCTTATCGTAATACACGGAATTTTTTATCGAATCAGTTGACAAAATTTCTTAACATATTATATAAATTATAAAACATATTTGGATGTACCACAAAACTTTTCTATATCTATGTATGCCTAATGTATTGCATATACAGGGTGTCCCAAAAAGCTGGAACAAGCGTTTGTTTCCTTAGATCCCTATTGGAAAAAATTCAAAATACCGGGAAAATGATACCAAAATGATACCGGAACCAGTAAAAACATACTGGAAATTTTAAAGCCGGTATGAAATCATACCGTTAATTTTGAAACCGGTATGAAACCATACTGGAAATTTTGAAGCCGGTATGATACCACACTGGAAATTTAGAAGCCGGTATGATACCATACTGGAAATTTTGATACCAGCATGAAAACATACTGGAAATTTTGAACCAGTATAAAAATATACTGGAAGTATTTAAGACAGTATACTGGTTTAAATACATGTAATAAGTGCGTAACAATAACTTAAATACTTGTAATATAAAAAGTTTGATTAACCATATATGTGTATGGAGTGGATCCGCGGAGGGAGAGAGATAAGCCCCCTAAAGTAGGCGTAATCTAATTTTTTAAAATAAAATTAGTTATTACTAGGGGGCTCAGCCCCTGCTCGCGAAAGATCGCCAATCCCCCGGAGGATTGCAATCCTCCCGTGTTTGCTACGCAAACCTTGCTCGCTTCGCTTGCTACAATGAAAACACTGCGTGTCTTAGCAAAAATATTGTAAAATTTATATTTATATATATATATATATATATATATATATATATATATATATATATATGAATCAGCTTTATTTTGCTTCTGATGCTTTAATTTAAATCAGCACAGAATAAAATATTTTAGCCTCAAAAAGATATTTTTCTTCAAATAAAACTAACAAAGAAAATTATTAAAGTGATAACCAAAATGAATAAGAGTTGAAAAATTTAAAAAAAAATAATTATTCTAAAAACTAACTAAAAACAAATTAGATTTAATATTATTAATGAAGAGATTGTGGTCTTACATCTTATCACTATGAGCATAACAAATACAGTATTATGAATAAATAAAAGTCGTAAGCTGATTTCCTTTTAATGCTTTCACCTTAGTCAAGAAAGATTAAAATTTTTTGGCCCTGAAAAGGACTGTTTTTTATGTAGTGAAAGCATCAGAAAGTCAAATTCAACAGGCATTGATGTATCAAAGAATTCTCTTAAACATTTTTTTAAAAAATGATTCAACTCTATTCCACGATATATACAAACACATACATAAAATCATGAATATATGCATTGTAAATACAATATATTGCCCTTCTGAACATTACAAAAAACTTCATTCCTGTATATACAAAACATTGCACTTCTGAATATGACAAAAAATTTCATTCCTGTATATACAAAACATGATTTGAAAAATTATTATTATTCACCGTATTCACCGTAAAAGTCAGACATCCTTGAATACATCCTTCACTGCACTTTTTTTTACTACTTGCTGTTGGTTTGGCAAGTGAACGGTCAACCTCATGATTACCTACATGAGATCTTTCTGAGAGAGAAAATTCAATGAGTCTCCACATCGCTTCAGGAGCTCTTACATGGCGGCTGAAATAAAGGCACCTCTTGGAACATGCCCATAGTGTTTCCATATACATGGTCAGATTTATCATATGGTTTCTCCTCTCTGTTCAAATGAATGAAACAGACATGGCTATGGACAATTGTACATATCTGACTTCAGTGAAGCAAGGCAGTGGCGGACTGGGTCTGAAAATAATGATTGCCATGAGTCAGTAGGGGCCCTATCACATCTACCGTGCCATCTTACAATATATTCCTTACATCATATTTTTTCATTTTATTGCTTACATATATAATAAAAGAAATTCATAATGAATAATAAATTAATTATTATTAAATAATAATAATAAATTATAATAATAATAATTTAATTTAATCTCTTCCTAATCTAAAAATGTATTATATTTATTACTAATTATAGAATTACATGTATTATACATATTATTGGAAATAAGAAATATCACATATAAATACAGTTTTATGATTTAATATTAAACAATTTTGGTAGTTGTATTGGAATACTGTAATTTTGGAACTATATTGTAATTTTCAGAATTTTTTTAACCAAAATGAAAATAAAGAGCAAATTATTTATCTATATCAATTTTTTTAAAAATATTTCTTACTTCAAAGATTAACAACTCAAATTATAGAAGTGTATTTATTACATGTGGTCCATTTCATTAAGGGCAAATTGACACACTTATGAGTTCGTTCACTAGATGACGGTTCAAATCTATCAATAATTAATCTGCATCCAAATAATCTAACAATTTTAATAACCATTTGAAAAGAGAATAACTATTTGAAAAGAGAATAATATATAGGTTTCCAAGTTCTCCCCAGACAATGAATTTCTTAATATAGTCAAATATTTGTTCATCAGCGATCAGATCTTTAGCTTCGAAATTCCAATAATATCATTACATTATTCCTCACTCAAAAATGGATTTCAAACTCCATAAAGATGAAGTTCTTTTAAATTTAACTTAATATTTTCAATACAAGGACTTTTAGGATACAACTGTGACAGGAAAACGAAATTTCTGAGTAAAAGCGTAAAAACAAGCATTATGGTCGGCATTACATAGAAACCACCTCAAATACAATTAGAATTGTTAGCTAAATTAACTATAAATAAATATGAAGAGAAAGGATCATGAATAATTAAATATTTCTTAGTAATTAATCTGTTATTATTATCATTGAGCATATAATCCCTCACGTGTTTGGCAAGTGAAGAGTATTTCCAAAATTCACTTAAGTTTAGACAAATGCGTTGTTTACAAATCCCTGTGATAAGAAAATATCAGATGGGAATTTCTAATACTTGATTACATTCGGTGGCGATCTTAACAAAACGGCCTGCAATTCCTTAGCTTTCGAGGATGTATTTTGACAAAGGTGAGACTGACAAGACTTGTAATTCAGAAATTTTATTTTTCAAGTCTGGATTCTACAAATTTTATTTCATTTCAGTACTTTTTAATCACTAAAATTTAATGTTTACTACTCAAAACAAATTCTCAGTGACGATTTTTATTTTGTCTCCTTTCTTCAAGGTCCGCCCTACCCCAAATTAAAATGTTAATAACTCGCTCTAAATATCAGAATTAAATATGAGTTCAAACTAAAGCAATGAAATGGTAACAATATATTATTTTTAAAGATGCACACCAAGAATTCAATGTTATAACCAAATCTGAACCCATGACTGTTGCATATGACATAATTTAATCTAAATAAATAAATTTCTCCTCCTCAGGGTTAATATCACTTTCACGTTTAAAATAACCAAAATATGATTAAAGGTATTTCATTTTAAATTCCGTTAAGTTAGATTTTTCGTATACGGTTTTAGCGACAATGTGTGAAAGAAAAAGGCCGTCCGTTAGTAAGGCATCCATTGTAAGAGATACGAAAGAAAATTCTTTGGAGGATTTGGAATTTTGAAATTGGAGTAATTTTACAAGTAATTTTTAAGTAATTTGTCTTTAATTTGATATCATTAAGAAGATACTTTTTCAATTTTTAAAATGGTACAAAAATTATTCTTGTGAAATTATGATCTTGGAAGATATCGCGAAAAAACGTCAAAATATTTTTGAAATTTTTAATTAACTGAAATTTAAATTCACTTTCGGAGTGAAATTTAAATTAATTTGACAGTGATTTTTCTCTTAATGTGAAGAACACGTGCTAATTAATATCAAGCTCGAGTAAAAATTGTGGATTTGTGTAAAAGACAAACATTCATCTTTACATATGTAGAACTAAAATTTTAAATTAAATCAATTACAAACAAGACAGGTGAAAACAAAGAGATTATAAGTTTGGTGTGGAATTGCTGCATTTAATTGTTTATGCAATAAAAGATTACACGATATCTTAACAATAGTGTTATTTCTATGTTTTGCTTCTAATCAATGCTTTTGTAAGCAAATGCTTACAAATAATAAATCCGAATGTATGTGTAGATGTTTGTATGCCTTTTGACCTTCTACAGGACTGTCTGTTTAGCCTAAAATTACCAAATTTGGTGCAAACGTACTATGGAGGGTGAGAGTGGGCACCTCGGAGACATTTCTTTCTTTTACTTTAGAAGACAGACGAGTTCGCTTGTCTCTCAGTTTTACGAAAGTAAAATGCACAACTCACAACAAAAAGCGCGTTGTTTAGCCACCTCAAAGGACCAAATCCTTCCTGCACAAAGGGGTTATCCCTTCCTTCTTGCCGGGAGCCTCCAAGAAGAATAAAAATCTTGTGGTTATTTCGTCCCGTCTCGTCCCTGCACAGAAAAGGTTGTGTGGTTTTAACATAAAACTATTTGCTATTTTGCTTAGAAAAAGCGCAGGAAATTTACTAGAAAAAGAATTCTTTCCTTTCTCTCTGATACATACACATTCTGAGGGCCCATATTGACTTATGTCTAAGAGGGCCCACTTGCCATCGGGCAAGCTGGCAACCTGGCCAGTCCGCTACTGAAGCAAGGAATAGACGTATGGAGAATAATCAAGCCTGCCTTCATTCTGTAATGGAGAAGTTGGACGCTATATTACGAAGCATAAATCCATTTGCGGAATCATATCTGCAGATGCATCAATTGATGCAATCTAAGCCAGCTGTAAATGTTAAAATGGTTTTATGGAACATCCAGATTTCGACTTGTGCAGGTATAATGCACCTACTTCAAGGACAGAGGTTGCTGCAATATTTGTCGGAGATGAAGTAGAGCCCCCAGCAAATCGAGATATTTGCATTTATCCAGTTGCTAACAGTTAATACAAACAAAAATATTTCACCACTTAATCAGTGCAGCCATCCTATGGTTTATCCTCTTCTATTTCTGAATGGAGAATGCGGTTGGAATTCCAACTTGGAACATGTTGAAGAAAGAAGATCTGCAAAACGTGTTAGGGTTACATAGTTGCAATATTATTCCTACAGGTTTGCTGTTCGTAATGCAGATGTGTAATGTAAGTAATGTAGATATGTAAGTGCTCCTGAAGCGATGTGGAGACTCACTGAATTTTCTTTCTCAGAAAAACCTCATGTAGGTAATCATGAGGTTGGCCGTTCACTTGCCAAACCAACAGCAAGTAATAAAAAAAAGTGCAGTGATAATGCTACTTCAAAATTTGATGCCTTCAAAAGGCCTGTGCAGCGGGCTGTACAACAAGTCTAATAGTGACAAAACTACAGCGTAACGTTATTGAAGCAGAAATGATTGAGTCAAGCTCAAAAGAAACATTTTTAATTCCCAGAATACCGCTCATCCCATCGGACAACAATACAGCTTTTTTTTTTCGTTGTTGATTTTGCTTTTTCAGCGGAGGGTGAGGAACTTTTTTTCTCCTTTGGTTTTTGCTTTTGAATCCCTCCCCCAGTGAAAACAAGTCTGTGTACGTCACTGTACTGTATATTGCTTTTTTTCCTTCTACGACCCTCCGTGTGGAGCGGATGTTGCATTCCAGAAATAAATTGCCCGTGTGAATGGAACAGTTTGGGCGTGCTAAATTCTGGCACTCTGATGTAAAATTTTTAGAAAAACTCATTTTCTAATTTTTCCGGTTAGTTGAGATTTCCGGATACTTGAATGCTGGATAATCAAGAATTTACTGTACTGGTTTTACACATGCCCAACTTTATGTTGGTTTGTCTAGAGCCAGGTTTGATATTGTTTCAGTATATCTTCGACCAAAGAGGTATGTAATTGTGTTTACAGAGAAATACCGTGAACAGTAACATAACCCTTTTATATGCATGTAGCTTATATTTTGTATATAATTTAAATTTTGACCTGCAATACAGTATTAATTTTTTAAAAAATGTATATCAATTGTTTAAGAGAATTCTTTTTTTAGTGTAATGATGTAGTGCAAATTTGTTCATTTATTAAGTGTCTTATTCAAGGATGTCTGACTTTTACGGTGAATAATAATAACTTTTCAAATCATGTTTTTTATATCCAGGAATGAAATTTTTTGTCATGTTCAGAAGTGCAATGTTTTGTATATACAGGAATGAAGTTTTTTTAATGTTCAGAAGGGCAATATATTGTATTTACAATGCATATATTCATGATTTTATGTATGTGTTTGTATATATCGTGGAATAGAGTTGAATCATTTTTTTAAAAAATGTTTAAGAGAATTCTCTGATACATCAATGCCTGTTGAATTTGACTTCCTGATGCTTTCACTACCTAAAAAACGGTCCTTTTCAGGGCCAAAAAATTTTAATCTTTCTTGACTAAGGTGAAAGCATTAAAAGGAAATCAGCTTACGACTTTTATTTATTCATAATACTGTCTTTTTTTTATGTTCATAGTGATAAGATGAAAAACCACAATCTCTTTATTAATAATATTAAATCTAATTTGTTTTTAGAGTTAGTTTTTAGAAATCAAGTTATATTGTTTTAATTTTGTAACTCTTATTTATTTGGTTATCACTTTCATAATTTTCTTTGTAAGTTTTATTTGAAGAAAAATATCTTTTTGAGTCTAAAATATTTTATTCTGTGCTGATTTAAATTAAAGCACGTGGTACCAGAAGCAAAATATATAAAGCTGATTCGTATAATATATACGATATATTTTTATTGAATGATTTAATTATATTAATTTGATAAATCCTGTGCTCCATAATATGTACCTAATCCAGTACAATTCTATAATCAATATTCTAGTATGATACCGGTTTGATACTGGTTCTGGTTTCGTACTGGAACCGGTATCGTACCAGATCCAGTATCATACTGGATCCAGCATCATACCGGTTTATGAAACACCGGTTCCGGTATGATACCGGTTTATGAAACACCGGTTCCGGTATGATACTGGATCCGGTATGATACCGGTTTATGAAATACCGGTTCCGGTATGATACTGGATCCGGTATGATAC
>BGPR01045306.1:0-12366 GCA_013235015.1 Araneus ventricosus | reverse complement strand
TTGGTACTCTGCATGTAAATTTATGACGTGAGTTAGAAAACAATACACAGATATCCAGCTAACATGTTCTCTTTACTAGGTTAACTGACCCCGAACATACCGACACTGCGAGTGAAACACATCCGACAGGCATAGGCCTGTCGGATATGCTTGTGTCCTTTCCTGCTCTCCTGACCTGCTCTTCCAATCGACTAACGGTTTTGCACGAGATTGTGGTGCTCGTGGATGCCGACAGGTCTGCTGAAGCACTTAGCCTGTTTATCTTGGCTGTTCCTACCAAATAACTGTTGTCTTGAGCAGGTACGGATTAACAAATAGGCAAAGTAGACAACTGACTAGAGGCTTCACAACTTTTGTGACCCCTAATGCCTCCAGAACTTTTTTGCATTATTTCCAAGGTGATATAATTAAGTGGTTTCATTTGATTTATAAGAGTGGTGTACTCGAACTTGTTAAAATTAAAATCAAGCATCGCTTAGATTTCAGAACATTATTCTTAGAATTTTTTCATGTTTTCAAATTCGCTTGCAGATCAGTTTGCCCCAGTTTTTGCCCATATGCTGACTGACAAATCAGTCCTTATTGTTGGGGGAGGGGTTGGAAATCTGCAAAGTGCATGTCGGCCTGGCTGGGGCGTAGCTGGTAGTAAATTTGCTCACAGGCTCTCCATTCGAAACCAGACGATGTACTTCGTGCACGAGGTCGGGGAGTGGTTCTGTATCTTCTGACAAATCAGTCCAGGAAAACTTTGTATTAAAGTATTTAGATTGTGCAAAAAAGTTTTGTAATTTTTTTTTTACCATTTTTAAAAAAAATACTTTTAAATTAAAATTTTACATTTTTTTTTATTTCCGAGATATTGAAACCAACTCTCCTGAAGGTGACTTGCAATTAAATATTTAGGTTTTAGGTTTGTCTTAATATTTGTTGCTTAAACATTGCTTGTATAGAATGTTAATCTAAATTCATAAATGAAAATGAATAAAAGATATTTGATCTTGGAAGTTGGGGGAAGAGATTAGGAGGTCTCACCAGCTCGTAGGATCTTATAGGGCTTAATCCGGGCCTGGTCTTGCGGCGTTGTAATCCGGAGACGACCTGCACGGAAACGTCATCTTAAGTTTCAATACTCTTGGAACGGCTACAGTTTTCGAAATGTGACACTGTGCGATTACCAGTTCCAAATTTTAGCCGAATGACTATTCTACAGCGTAAAAAATTTTCCATGTGGGGAAATTTCAATCATAGCTACTCGTCTATGACAATCTCAGGCTACATCAGCAAGCAAGATAATTTTTCACAAAGTGCCCTGTACCTTAAGATCAGTCCAGTCAATAAAGACCCGAAAAGATCCTACATCGGAAATAATTAGCGTAAAGCTGAATTTTACCCCACTGATAGACGACTACCAGAGGAGCATTTTTACTAGAGTCCCCCAAATATCCTCAAAGAGCTTTTTCTCCAGCTCCCCTCAAGGATTCAAAATGGCAATATTTACGGAACAGACAATATCTCTATAACAAATATCGGACCAAGTTTATCGCTTATTTTTTATGTTATTTTCGTTTGTTTTTAAAGTAGCTACAAGAATAGTTCTTTTCATATTTACCTTAAGCCTAATAGTTTCTTACATATTTAAGAAAATATGTGAAAAAATTTTTACTTTAAAAATTCTGCTTTTTGCCCTATATATCGATATTTTAGGTGTCATATTATATAAAAACAATTCCTATAAAAGTCATGTCAACTCGCCATTGTCAAAAAGCAAGATGGCTGCTAAGCTATATGATATGGTGCATCCAAGCACAACTCATGAGGGTTCAAAAATAAATTTTAAAAACCAATGATTTCTCTGGTAAAAATGAAAATTCGTTTAAACTTTAAGCAGCTAATCTTTAATTTTGACAGCTTCATTCCATTGTTTACCTTAACAGCCATCTTGCTTTTTGGCCCTGGTGATTTGACATCCAATGGCGAAATGGATTTCAACTAAATGGAATGTTTGATGTTCGACCTTTTACACTTTGAGTGAGGACATCCCATTCTTTGCTTTCGATTTCGTTTCTTTATACTGCTCTTTCTGTTTTTTTTCTGTCTGGTGTCAGGTTATAATCAATGACTGTGTTCATTGTCATACGAAATTTGTTAAGGTAATTTTGTAAAATATAAAAAAAACATTTTCTTTCTTCTTAGCATAGAACGTTTTCAGTCATAGGCTGAAACTCAGTGAAGTGTAAGGCATGCGACATAACACGTGTAAATAACAGACAGCACAAAATTTTAGAAATGAAATTTCCAAGTCGATCACATAGGCATTCTAATAAAAAAAAGTCACACTCTGAATGTGTTATAATTTAAATATAAAAAATGGCTCACTTTCATCTTGTATTTTGACTGAATGGATAGACTTTTTATGCGCTTCGAATTACCTGCACTCTAAAACAGAGGTTACCAACCTGTGGTACGCGTACCCCTAAGGGTACTCGAAGGACCAGTTGGGGGTACTCGAAATCAAAGTTGGTAGTGGTGGACACAAGAAAACATAAGGGACCAAAAAAATTAATTTTGTCTCCCAAAGTTCGTGTGAAAAAGTAAAAGGGAAAGTTGTGCAAGTTCTACAGCCTCTGCTCAAAATAAGGGAAACGAAAGCAAAAGGAAACATGAAATTATTGCAGTACTGCTTTCATTTGTTTTGGCGTTGAACTAATACTATTGCAGAAACGGAATAAAATGTAGAATCAGAAATAAATCCAGCAAATGATATTAATTCAATCACTTGATTCTAACCTTTCCTAAGCCCTTAACATTAATGATAAAAACTTCTTCGCATAGACGCATTATTGGAAGGGGAGATATGACAGTAGGAAGTACGAGAAAATAACCAGCGGGAGTGATCTCCCCTAAGCTTTCTAGTATACTTCCTCAAAAAGGTGCTGTTCCCCCTGGATAAAAAAAATTCGAACCAACTGTAACCCAGAATGCAATGACTATCAGAAGGTTTTTCATTGTAGATTATAGTGATTGTAAAATATTTAGGTAAGAATCAAATTCAAAGAGATGCGTACCGATTTTCCACTCTTGCCGGCTCAAGGACAAAGTGGCGTAATCCTTCCGCATGCACAGAGATTGCTACCAGAACGCAGGCGCATGGAGAAACGGATTAAAAAAATTGAACGCCCTTTTTTAACCGATTGGAACGAAATTGGGGCACATATATATAATTAATGGTAGCAACCGTCATACCAATTTTTATTTATCGAAGCCAAAGAGTTAAGGAGATATAATTTTTCCAAGTATGCGATTATACAGACCGACAGACAGTCAACCCTTTGACGGATTTGGCCCAAAGTTTTATACGGACCTACATTCATGAAGATAAAATTGTGTACTAAATTTTATTCATATAGCTATTCAAGTTTTTGAGGTATAGTGTTCGCATGAACACGGACAGACAGACTTCCGTGGACAGATTTTGTCCAAAATTTGACAGAAACCTACAAATTATGTTTAAAGACCACATACCAAATTTCATCCCCGTAGCTCTAATAGTTTTAGAGTTATCATGTTCGCAGACAGACATAATTCCAAAATCGTGTTTTTCGGACTCAGGGAGGTCTAAAACGTGGAAATTCGTCAAAATCTCGAGTTCGAATTTTTTGACGATTACAATACTTTCTCTTTGTATACTTCGTATACGAGAAAGTAGAAAGGGTACGCGAGGGGGAAAAGTTTGGGAACCCCTGCTCTAAAACAATGGGTCGTCTCTTCTGGGTATTTATTTATTCACAGAAAGCACATTACATAGATGACTCCATTTACAGAGTGCATGATCAAAAACATACAAGGAACACAAGCCACAAAGTGAATTAAAACACGAAGAAAAAAAGTAACTGTGGAGAATACAACAGTTCAAAGCTCAAAACCACATTAATTATAAAAATGTAAACACATAAATGTTTAAAAACGAAAACGCGCAATTACAAAAGCACTGAAAACACATTGAGGTTCCAAAAGTCCATGTTGCATACCGTCACATTAAAGTTATAAAAAATCACACATTTTTTTTTGAAATTTAGAACATTAAATCAAAAAACCATTAAAAAATCAAGGGTCAAAAAGTCAAACACTAGGTCAACGCATAAAAATCTTAATATTAATAGTCAAGTGTAAGAAAAGAAAAAGAAATTAGGTCATGTATTTAAAAGTTGAAAACAATTCGATTTAAAAAAAATCCCTTTTCGGCAAGTTTGAAGCAAAGGTAGATTCCTTTACGTTAATGTTACAAAACTAATGAAATATTACATATTGATCAATACAGACATAGCCAATGACTTTATTGTTCCTATACATTGTAATATTTACTCTGTGATTCTGTTTTCTCATGACATTTAATTTTTTACTATATCTAGGTTTTAGCATTCCAATTTTCATTACAAAAAGTTATGACAGATTTTTCGGTCAGTACATTGGTCAATTTTTTTTATATCTGAACACATAATCATTTAACAGGTAGGAGTCATAAAGAAATAAACATGTTAGCAGTGCAAATATTTCCTAGATAACATTAAGCCAGCCTATCTGAAACAGTAACAAGAAATTGACTCTTGACACGAATGAAAAAAGACTCTAGATTTAAAAATTAATTTATTTAATCTAGGTTACAATATAATTGTGCGCACATTACTTTGCCATATGGTAAAATCACATGACATGAAACACTTAAATACTACTAAAATGGGCTCATTTAGAGAACTCCCTGGTTACAGAGATAATAGTCACTAAATTCTTAACATATAAGAGAATAAAAATTATTAAACATCGTGTGTGGAAAATTTAATATGTGTGTTTAAAGCTTAGGATATGAATGTAGCCAATTCGAACAGTAAATTTAAATCTCCATCGATGGTTAAAACCAAATACTCAGGCAGAAAACCCCAAAACAATTTTAAAGATAAGGAGATATTTTTCAATATCAAAAAGGATAAAGGGAATTCTTATTTAAATATCTATCGTTTTTGGCTATTTTATATTAATTTTATTAAACAAATCATGGTCCCGCCATGTTTAATTAAATATCAAATTAAAGTAATCTGTCAAATTCACTAATTATCGAATTAACTGTTTGATTAATTAAAATTAACTATATACTTAATTAAAGTTAAGTAATTAATTGTTACAAAATCTTCACTAAAAACTTTTTATGACTCAAACTATTTGCCAGCAATCTTTATCTTATAATTATCTAATAATTATCTCTGTATGCATGTTCCACATCTTCTCCTAAACCACTGGACTGATTTCGATCAAACTTTGCAAGCTTTTTATTTAAGAAAAGAAAAAGGTCACCTTCAACTTTTCAAAGCCTAAAAGTTGCTTAAAATTCCACTTAATTAGAAATTAAGCAAGGCTTTTTCCCGCGATATCTTTCATTTCCATAAATTTGTTTCTCTCATTTTAATATTTTTCAAAATTAATTTTAGACTGAATTCATAACAATATTCTTGTTGAAGAACAACAATAATACGAAGAACTGTTTCCAGAAGGAAGAATGCTAAAAGAAAATTTAAACTGTGACGATTAACAATTTATATCGGGACCAACTATTGATTTATTTTCATGCTTTAAATTAATGAATAATTAACTAGTTAATTTATTTGTTTCAAAATATTCTTTAAAACCTTTCTTTTACTTTAGTAATTGTTAACAAAATTTGATGTACCTATATAATAAATAATAATGTATGGAGAAAACGGTTGTTTTTAGAAGTCGTCTGTTTCAATTGATATTCTCATTTTAATTAAAAATGTTTCAGATCAGAAAAGGAATTTGTGTATTATAATATTTATACAATAGTAATTTTTGAAATAAAAATATTAATCAAGAAAACATTTTAATCCGGATCAAAGCCACATATATGAACTTGTTTACCGTATCAAAAGTGGAAGTGAATGAGGCTGATGAGAACTCATAACTTCTAAGTAATTCTTGCTGTCAAAAAACTTTCAATATAAAAGTAGTTTGTTATGAAAAGGTGATAATTCCCCTAATTGAAATTTTCTTTCTATCTTCAATCGTAACGGAGCTATGGGGAAAAGATAAATTGGGGGGAATTGAGCATAGCTTTTCAGCTCATAACTTCTAAGCAATCGTAGCTGTCAAAAAACTTTTAATATAAAAGTTGTTCGTTATGATTATGTGATAATTCCCCTAATTGAAAGTTTCTTTCTATCTTCAATCGTAACAGAGTAATGGGGAAATGCTAAATTGGGGGGGGGGATTAAATATCGCTTTTCAGCTCATAACTTCTAAGCAATTTTAGCTGACAAAACTTTTAATATAAAAGTTGTTCGTTCTGATAAGGTGCTAATTCACCTAATTGAATTTTTTTCCTTTCTTTAGTCGTAGAATTGAATTTTTTTCCCTATCTTTAGGCATTTTAGCTCATAACTTCTAACAAATTGTAGCTATCAAAAAAGTTTCCATACAAAAGTTGTTTATTATAAAGAGGCAATAATTCGCCTATTTTTAGTTTCCATTCTATCTTCAATCGTGAAGGAATTATGGGAATATGAAATTTTCAGTCCCCCACCATTTCCACTCCCTTTTAGCTGGTTAGCCCATCTACAAACTTGGTCGATATTTTAACCGACCTTACAACATATCCCTCGCCGGTTAAAATCTAATCAAAATTACTCTAGTTATCGTGTTCACAAGATAACATCGGCAAAAGCGTTATATATATACGTCTCTACTAATGGTAAGGAAAAGAACATTTCACCCTCTATTCTCATACGGATTAGAGCTACAAGAATGAAAGCGGGTGGAAGAGACTGTAAATGACGAGAGCTTTCCGATAAGGGGTAACATGCATAGGTTACAACGTACTTTAAGTTGGGGGGAGGAGGGGAAGAGTGGGAAAATCATTTTTCAGCTCATAACTTCTAAGCAATTGTATCTATCGAAAAAGTTTAAATACAAAAATGGTTTGTTATGATAAGGCAATAATTCGCCTAATTTGAATTTTCTTTCTATCTTCAATCGTAAGGGAACTATGGGAAAATGAAAATTTCCACACACACCCCAACATTTCCACCCCCTTTGAGCTGCATAGCCCATCTACCAACTCGATCGAGATTTTTACTATCCTTATAACATATCCTAGGCTGGTTAAATTTAGATCGAAATTACTCCAGTTATCGTGTTCACAAGGCAACATGGGAAAAAGCGTTATATATATATATATATATATATATATATATATATATATATATATAAACTTTTTAACGAAGCTTGGTTTTGGGTTCTAGGGGTCATGATCGATGAAGATCTGCAGAAATTTTCCGAAAGTCGCGTCATGAGAACCATTGCAATAGGTAAACTTCCTATAAGGAATCTACCTAACAGTAGGAGACATATGATAAATGTCCAGTTCACCTGAGAGTATTGAATGAGTAAATGCGCTTCGAATTAACAGTAATAGATAGCAGACATCATATTTATTAGTAGTAGATAGCATAAAATGTTTGAAATGAAAATTCCAAGCAGGTCACACGGCTTTTTAAACGAAGAAACTACACGTTGAATGTGTTAACTACTTTATTCATTCATTAACAAAATGGCTTGTTCCCGCTCGTCTTAAGGTAGAACTTCGATTTCGCGGGCAGTCCTTTTATACGTTTCGCAAAGAATCCCATTCTGGCAGTCAGATTCCCTTTTGATGAGCATGCCGGAAGACTCTCGTAGTCCTCGCACTTTGTACTCAGGTAGTCACAGTCGAGAATGGAGTGCAGGAAAAATGTCAGGCTCATGATGTGATTGCATGCGATGAAGTTGTATGGCAATTGAAGTTCTAAGGAATACACAAACGATATAACATTTCTTTTAAAATGAATATGAAAAACTTCAACACATAAAACTTTTTCTATATTATTTCACAACCATTTTAGCTTATTTTCATCACTTTTTTAAAACCCTGACAGAACCCCTATGAGGCGTGGCCGAAATGTTACGTCCTAGTGATTTGTCGAGTGATTGACCGCGGTCACCAACCGCAAATCTCAGCTTTCTTTCTCCTCTCATTATTCGCAGAGGGCTGAACTTCAAACGTTACTTTGTCGGCAAGTCAACATGTCGCCACGCTTGGGAGGTCCGTCTCGTGTGGCGCGTGTGCCTTCAGGTTACGCAAGCTAGGATGTAATTTACGACTCAAGATAACATCGCGGCTCCTTCTCTTCCAATCTTGGCGAGTTTGTTAGGGTCTTTTCCTGTGGGAACTGCGGGGCCAGAGGGACCTCACAAGGGAAAAACGCGAAGGAAAAAGTTCTGGAATCTCTGCTCTACACCCTTAATGAGGGCCTTGCCGGAGGGCGGTGCGAACGGTGTAACCGCACTAGGCCCCGCTCATCTGTCTGATTTTGCAAATTAAAAATGCATTCTAATTTTTTTTATTTTAATCCGAATATACATACATTTGAATATAATCACGCGATATGTGCACATTTCAAGTCGACCAATCAAAGGCAAGGTTGGGAGGCTTTGAATCACATTACATAGACAAAACAAGAGTAAGAAAAGTAAAAATAATGTGTTTCATTATGCTTGCGTTGTAACGGATGACAGTTTGGTGGGGAAGTAAATAAAATATTCATATTTAATGAAGAGAGATTTTTATTATAATATATTACTGAAAATTACAAAATAATATATTTCATTGTTGTTTGTTGTAATCATAGGTACTACTAAAAATTTATCTTAATTTTTTTTAATATTATTTTTGGACAATTTCGGAATATGTCTAGAGACAGAGATGCCGGAAGGAAATACATGCGTGGATCTGATAAATTTAAGAAAAACATAGAAAAAGAAAGAAAATTGCTGAAAACAGGAGGAACTCCCTTGCAAAATTTTTAAAAGCCGAAAATGTCCAACAAACTGGCGAAATATATAATTAACAGTTATTGAAAAATCGAAATCGCGAAACTCAAATTACACCGTACGACATCCGTGAAAATAATCCTAATCATAAAATCCTAATGCAATAAATTACTTTGTTTTACGAAATCAGTTTCAAGGCCCTGCAAATCAACTTTGCACCAGGCTCCGCTTTTGTTCGGGCCGGCCCTGCCCTTAATAACTTAGGATTGTTACGTGAAAACCTGCAAGATGTTTTCAAACGAAAATCGCCTTTCTGTTTTGCACGTTAATAGCTTAAAAACAGAACAATAACGCTTTCTTTTGATCAGAAAGCTTGAACAAAACATAGACACAATGTCCAAACAGAAACAGCACGACAGCAGAGTGTGTCATACAAAGCAACATGCAGTTTCATGTTAAATGATTGCTTAGTTACGCTGTGGCGTCACCTGAATTGACTCCTTTGTTACAGACTTTTTTACTTAAAACGTGCTCTACCACACAAGCATATTTTTCGTAAAAATACAGTGATAGTTCTAATCCCACTTTGTATTAGAGAGATTCAAAAATGTTTTCACTTTTCGCAATTAAACCTTATTTTAGTATAAGGACAAAACAGCAGAATATTAGAAAGCAGAATATAGTCCATTATGAGCAATGGTTTCTTAAAATCTTTTTACCAGATGAGCGAGCGAGAAAAAATAAGCCAAACGGCAGTGAAACGCACCAAGCGTGCCTAATACAGCTGGGGAAAAAGTAAATCAAACAACAGTAAAATGCACCAAGCGTCTTTAAAACAAACTGGGAGGAAAAAAGACCAAACGGCAGTAACGCGCGCTATTCCCTAACATAGGTGGGGGGAAAATACGCTGGGTGATCGTGTCTTTTTTTGCGTCGTAGTGTAAGAAACTCATCAAGAAACAGAATATGCAATTTGAACGCCTTTTTTTAACCGATTGAAACAAAAATTGGACGCATATCCGCAATAAGAACAATAGAATCCGCAATTAGAATATTAGCAATATGTACCAGTATCACTGATGTTAATGTATTGTATTTGGAGAATCTTATGATTGTTTTCGATTGATCTCAAAATTAGTTGCTCGATAGAATTCCAACTTCTTGGATCATGACCAATTAAATTAGGTGAATTAAATAACTGTTAAAAATCTTTAAATTCTTAATTTATTGATACTGTGTCTTAGAATTGTATTTTAAATAACAACTAATTGAATTAACCTTTTCTATGGAGAAAAGGAGTTGGCTTTAACCATGCCATGAACATCGGAGGAAATATCGGCGTTCACTTTTTTCTGTCAACTGCTCTGTATTTGACGTACGAGTGTTTTATTTGAGGTGTTTCTTTTTTGATTACGTTATATCATTATAATACGAGTTATATGAGTGATAAGTCTTCATATTTTGTATAAATAATCGGAAAATTGGTCGGAAAAATGGATGCGTTTATATATTTATTTATACTTGTTTGTTTCAAATGTTGTAATCTGTTGTTTATACTGAGATTGATTAATGTTTTTTGGTATGGATTAATTTATGCAATCGTTTCTAAGAACTTTGTTCTTTGGTTCTGTCCTTTGTTGTTCTTTGAAACTAAAGAACTAGTACGTATTCATCATTTTATTTTATTTGAACGTGTTCTTCGTTTTTAGTCATTAATTTTAAAGGCTTCATTGATTTTGAGGCGCCGGCTGCTGTGCCTCTTGCAGCGCACGGGTCTTTTGCCTGGGTTGTCTGCGGGGCTTTGCGCCAGGTCGCCCACTATGAGGGGGTAAGGAAGTGATGGTGCTGTGAGTGTTGATGGGTATGGTGGTTTAGTTTGTCCCCTCTGTTCTCAAGTCAGAGCATTCTACACGCTCGATCGGTCATCGGACTTTCCGCATGCTTCGGCTGGATGGAAAAACCTTCTGGTTGTATATCCGCAATTAGAGTTAAAAGATCACATACCAACATGGTTCTACATACAATTAGGGTGGGGAAAGTTGCTCAAGTATAATTCAAAAATAGTTAGAGCAAAGGGGATGAAATTTGGTATGTGATCTTTACACATAATTTATAGGTTTCTATCAAATTTTGGACAAAATCCGTCCACGGGAATTCTGTCAATGTTCATGTGAACACGATAACTCAAAAACTTAAATAGCTTATATGGATAAAATTTGTACACAGTTTTATCATCAGGAATATAGGTCCGTATCAAATTTTGGATCAAATCAATGAGTTGACTCTCTGTCGGTCTGTATAATCGTATAATTGTGAGCGCGATAACTCCTAAACGCTATGACTTAGATAAATAAAAATTGGTATGATGTCCACTAATATTAATTGTAGATCCGTGCCCAATTTTCGTTTTAATCCGTTGAAAAAAGTTGTTGAAATTGCATAATCGATTTCTTCACCATTCTACGACGCAAAAAAAGGCGCAATCGATTCGCATGTTTTTCTCCACCTGTGTTAGAGAATGGCGCATGTTGCTGGCGATTGGTGTATTTGTCCCCACTCGTGTTAGAGTATATACGAGAAGCTTTGGGGAAACCACGCTCCCTGGTTCTCGTTCGCCATTATTTGGTTATGGTTTCTCTTTCCCGTTGCCCTGACGGAAACCTCATCTGCTTTAATACACATTCGTTTTCTTTTACAAGAAGCAACTCACCGATAAAAGAAACGGCTATAATTTTCTAAAATACAGTTCAAATAATTACAGTTAAAAATTTTTGGGTTATTAAGAAGTAAAGTTGTTTGTGAAAAATTGTGTTCTCTCTTGAGAAATATTTTTTGTGGCGATACTCGTTTCTAAGCTGACGAACCGCCACTGGTGAGACCTTCGAGATATGTGGCGTCTAGCATTGTCCAGTCGGAGAGGAGCTCTGTCTCAGGGTATTTTCTTTTTCGAACATCTTGCATCCTTCCCAGCTATTCGAAAAAGAAAGCAGGGGAGACAGACTGGCCGTCTGGTGGGATCTCTAAATGAATGAGCTGTTCGAAATTGCACCAAATCCTAAACTTTTGTTCAAACCGTCATTGGTTGGCAAATGGTTTAGCTATTTGACCGAGACTCATTTTTCCGATTATCTGGGTTTCAATGGTGCGTGGATGCCGGATGTATGTGCTGCCCGGATAATAATATGATTTTTTCGCCCCCCCCATCACCATTAGGGGCTTAAGTTGTGTAAACAACGTCCGGGGCAAAAGCGTTTCGTGACCATGGCCAGTGGCGTAGCGAGGGTAAGTGGAACAATAAGCGGCTTATCTTGTAAGAACGACGTCCGGGGCATGGTATTTTCTCGCCCTCCCATCGCATTTGACTTTAAAAGGTTACATAAACGCATTACGTTTCGTTACCATGGCCAGTAGCGTAGCGATGGTAAGTGGAACAATAAGCGGCTTATCTTGTAAGAACGACGTCCGGGGCGTGGTATTTTTTCGCCCTCCCAT
>BGPR01045305.1:0-12367 GCA_013235015.1 Araneus ventricosus | reverse complement strand
CACATTTGGGCTGCTTTAGAATTACTTGGATGTAATGTGTCATAAATGAAACTGTTTATTTCACCAACATTTTTTGTGAGATAATTATGAATAATTAATTGAATTGTGTTTGGAGAATTATAATGATTTTTTAAAATTAGTTTTTGTGTTGCAACTTTATGTTTGAATTAATTCAAAAGCTCCTTTCTATTGTTTGAAAACCTCTGAATCAAAATGTATTTTTAATTTTTTTTGTTTGATTGACAAATTATGTGATATTGTGTTTTCTATGATTATGACCTATTATATGCATATTATAAAATGGTTTTGCTATTCTAATTTATTGCTGATTCTTGTTTTTGAAGTATTATTTAAAAATGCAATTTCTTTTCTGGTTTGCTGCTTGTGTATTAAAACATAGTTTTCATGATTTTTCTGTAATACCTTTTTTATTTGAATGTATGTAAAATTTTGACAAAAATAGTCTTAAAGCATTCAACTTTTAGATCTACCATAATTTCAATTCAGAATTATTTTTGATTTTTAATAATTGTTTTGAAAAACAATTATCTTTATTTCTTCTTCTCTTTATCAAACATCTTTATGAACAGGTGACTTGTTACAGGCTTCCAATAAAAAATTTTTGAAATGTATTTTCATTGTTTATAATGTTCTTCTTTTTGCTGTTTTATTAGATATTGAACGAGCCGATACTGAAAGTGATGATGAATCCAACTTATCTGGTGCAATGGCAGCAAGTAATTCTGTGAACAAACGCCGTTCAAATTCTATTGCTAAGGCATTACTTGCCATCTCTGATCAGGAGAAAGCTTGGAGAGCATCTGCTTATGACTATGAAGCCAGATTTTGTGGTCACTGTAATACTACTACTGATATTAAAGAAGCTAATTTTTTTGGAAGGTATCTCTTTGCTTATAACTTTTCTTTATATGCAAATAGCAAGCTTTATTTCTTGAAAAATTGATGATATGAATGCAAACAATGGTGTAACCATAGGGTCGCAATTCTGGCAAAATGCCAGGGCCCAAGATCTTATGGGACCCTGATCTGAGATGTTACAATTATATAGGCACGAATTGAACATTCTTTGGCCCAATAGTTAGATTCTGTAGAAAAATAGAAACTTTTGCTGAAATGAAAATTTGAAATTAACAATTTTAAATTAATTTTAAAATATTGTTAATTTACAAAAAAAAAATGTCAAATAAAAATGTAAATAAGTACTGAATTGTTTCCCTACTTCTTCTAAATTATTAGATCCTTTAAAATGTATTTAATAATATTATAAAGTATTAACAGCATTAAAAGTCCTTCATCTCAAAAACTGATGTACCTTTATTGTTAGTGATAGTGATGAGTTATATTTTCTAAAGGTGTGTGTTTTTCCTGTGCATTTGCCAGGGGCCCCACATTGTTTAATGCAAGTTTCTTGGATGTTACTTTTCTACTTTTCTTCCAGTTAGCTGAATGTTTTGTATTATTTCCTGTTTCTATTTTAGTAGTGGACAATACATTGTTGCTGGCTCAGATGATGGATCTATTTTTATATGGGATAGAGTTACTACAAATATCGTTAGAGTTTTGCGTGGTGATGAATCTATTGTGAATTGTCTACAGCCTCATCCAAGTACTTGTCTCTTAGCGACGAGTGGAATAGATCCGGTTGTAAGATTATGGGGACCCAGAGCTGAAGTAAGATTTTTTTCCATTCAAATTAAAATCTATTTTCTTGTATGATGTAACATGGTGAGATTTTCATGCAGTAGTACCTCAATTAAAATAAAATGAGCTATTTGAATTTATGATATGTTATTTCAGTTATTAGTGGAATTATAAAAAATTAACATGGGAATGTTCACAATGAACTTCAACTTGAAAACGATGTTTTGCTGTGTGTGTATGTCAATAATGTAACCAGAGACCCTTAGACTTAAAACTACTTACATTTAGTACAAAATACTTTGGAGGGTGATCCCAAGATAGAAAATTGAAAGTCATTGAATTTTTAATTTCAGTTTATCAAAATTTTTCTATTTTCGTTATATATGGTTTTTGTTCCAATTTATAGTTAAGAAAACTTTGTTTTTAGTTATAACAGTTTAAGGGGTGTATTATTTTTGTTTTTAGTTATAACAGTTTAGGAGTGTATTATTTTTCTTCAGTTTTAACTATTTTAAATGTAGCATTTAGCTATTATTTACTTTGCTGCATTAGTTTATTATGCTTATCTCCATTGTCAAACTTAAAGTATAAAGGTTTTGCTTATGTATTTTTTAAAAATTTTGGTTTAAAGCACTCATTATACAGGGATGAGATTCTTCCGCTTTTTGGCGAATTTCCGCTTTTATGTTATTTTGGAAAAATTCCGCATTTTTTGTCTTTTTTTTCCTCAAAATTCCGTTTTTCCCCTGGTTTTCCGTTTTTTTCTCCCCCGCAAAAATTGGGTTTTTCTTCCGAAAATTCTGCTTTTACACAAAGAAAAGAAACCTTCCTATTTTCCGTTTTCGAAAGAAAATTATGGGAAAATATGCTTGACCATGCGGCTTAACTTCACCGGCTAGGAAACCAGCTGATTCATCTTCTACTGACGAATCAACATTTTATCAGCAAGCTCTACAAGGATGAACATTCTAACATTGAGTGCCATTCAAAGTATTAAGTACCACCTTTTTGCAGAAATCAAAACCTCTGTGGCATATTTTGCAAAAAAAAAAAAAAAATTTTTTTTTTTGCAAAAAAATTTTGGAAAAAAAAAAACTAGTTGAAAATTTTAAGATCATCTTGTAGGGCTTACCAAGATGAAGAAATAAAATAAAATAATAAAAAAAAGCTGGAACAAAAACAAATAATAAACTACATCAAAAAAAGAAAAACTCCTGTCAAAAGTGGCAGCTAAAAAGCTGTGTGCAAATGCAGCAACAAAGCAGATAATAAGACATAAAAAAATCTTCTCAAATAAAAAAATAAAAGACGATGAAAAGATTGATTCACATATAAATTATGGAACAAATTTTTTACTCGTGTATGATTTCAGTCTTTTTGCTTTTTTGCCAATCTCATCCCTGATATGAGCTTGATCAAATAGTGTACGAAATGGGACATGAAGTGGTGAGACTTCCCCTGTATACAACCCAATAGAACTTATCTGGGCGCAGGTGAAAGGTGAAATCGCATACAAAAATAAAACTTTCAAAATTAAAGATGTTAGGAAATTGCTCGATGAAGCGCTGTTAAACGTAACAGTGGATGACTGAAAAAAATGTGTAAAACATGCAGAGAAGTTACAAGAAGACGTTAAATCAGGTACTAGAGACGATGCAATCGGAAGGATTGTGATCAATTTAGCAGATGACAGTGAAATCAGTTTCAGCGAAAGTGAAGATGAAGTTTTTTAATTTGAGAACTTTTAAATTAGAGATTTTTATGTTTTATAATCCTTTTATTTCTTTCAAAATGAAACATGCAAACAATTTACCCTGATAATCATAACTATGTCAGAAAGTATATGTATTTATTTTTTAAATTTATGAATTTATTAAATGTGTGTATTATTAAAAGTGTGTATTTATTAAACTGACATTTATCTTTATTAAGCTTTCTTAAAAATTCAAGATCTTATTTTTGTTTAATAGAGTAATTATTTCTGCAACCTATTTTTTCATGTTTAAATGTTCACATATTTTTGAAAATAATTAATATCTGTAACGATAAATATAGATTTCTGATAGTAAAATTTGCATTAAAAAAAAATTTTTTTTTTGAAAAAGTGACAAGAATAGGTTCAGTATACAAAACCAAGCACTTTTAATTATTCCACGAGATTTCAAAGTAAGATTTTCATAATTTTTTAAAATTTATCAAAGGAAATATCTAAAAAAAAAATTAAGATTGAATAAAGTTGTTGGCCTGCATTGCCATTTTAAATGAATTTTTAACCACAAAAATAATTATGTTAAAATATTTATAAAGCTCCTATTAAACATCATAAAAAATCATCATGATGTAAGTATATTTCAGTAACATATAAGCTTTCAAACAGTAGCCAGAATATCCAACTTCTTACTGAAACGTACTGGTGTGGGGAAAAAGTAAGATTTGCCGAAACCATGGTAACTGGGAGTGGGAAAATCGTGTGACCTTGAGACGCCTATTCTATTTACACAGCGATAGTTTATATCCATCAGCATACCTTTTGAGCATTGTTCCCTGTGCTTACTGTGCAACATTGTAAGTATCGGAGAATATGAGAAGTGTTTTTTCCTTAATCAAAATAATGATCTAACTTTTATGCTTACTCAAAATTAATTGAATTTTAGTAATTATGTTTGGATAGTTAGCCAGAATTATAGATGTGAAAAATAAAGTTATGCATTTGATTCTACAAAATTAAAAACAGCATTTTGAGGTGCCCTGTGTTTCAAAATTTATAAGTAAGCTTAAGTGAGTTCATATGACATTGGTTTACTGAATATCCTGATAGTAGAAAAAAAAAAAAATTGTGTATGTAATTCTGATTTAAAGATATTTTATCTCTAAAGTGTTCATTATGTTTCATTTTGCCATTTAAATTGAATTTTAATGTCATCTTTTTATAGGTCTTCACCGTCTGCTGCTGCAAAATTTGAAAAACTGAAAAAGAGAGCAAATGAAGCTTTTGATAAGCAAGAGTACACTCTAGCTATTAGTTTATATAGTAAAGGAATTACTCTGTTCCCTAATGTTGCTTGTCTTTATGGTAATCGAGCAGCAGCATATATTAAGAGAGGATGGTAAATATCTAGGATTTTTCCAGATTTTTAAAAATATTTCTAACATTTTTAATTCAATTGTGGATTTGTTGAAACCAAGCAAGTAGTATAGAAAAATATAGAATTGGAACATTCTTTATATGCTGAAAATTGAGACAAATCCAAAATGTCAGCATTTTTAATATTCTTATTGAGTATCTAGCAAAAGTTTGATTCCTTAAGTTTTTACTCTCTCATTTGTGAAGTGTATAAAGAGAAAGTATTGTAATAGTAAAAGAATTTGGTCTTGAGACTTTGAGGAATTTGCACATGTTAGTTTAATCCAAGTCCAAAAAGACCATTTCTGGAATAATGTCTGTCTGTCTGTATATGAATATGATAACTCTAAAAGTAAGCAAGTTACAAGAAAGAAATTTTGTATAGAATCATAAAATAAAGTTTGTAAATCTGCATCAAATTTGGGTAAAGTCCATCAAGAGGAAGATTTCTGTGTATATGTGAGCGTGTTAACTGAAAAGTGCTACTAGCTTGATGAATGAAATTTGACATGTGGTCTTTCATCAGAATTATGGATATATATCAAATTTTGGACCTAATTGGTCAATGGGAGAAAGGTTGTGTTCCAAAATGTATACTTGATTCTTTTCACTATGCAATGAAGTTGAACTCAGAATGCACCTTAATGTGGAAGTGTACAAGAAAGCTGAGGAGAGAACACTCCTGTTTATTTACAACATGAAAGTAGGGTTGATTTATGATAGATTATTTCTGTTTGCTGTAGAAATTCATAACTTCTCCAAAAATAAATTAAAAATTCTGGTTTGCTGTTGCAATTTAGAACAAGATAAAATTATCTTGTAATTTGAGTCTCACTTAATTCTGTACTAATTTTGGAAACACAGCTTCAATTTTAAATCGTTTTTTGCAATGTAAATTACCATTAGTTTTTAGCAGCAACTTTTTAATTGACAAATTATTCTCTTCAGCATTTCTTCACTCTTTAAGGAAGATATTAAATAGTAAAAAATGATCAGTTCACACAAACTGGGCTTTATGCTCATTCAGTGGCCAATCCAAGATTTTGGTCTGGGAGAGGCCGAGGTCATAAAAATTTTGTATTGTCATGACATCATGGCTTATGTAAGTCAAAACTCTTTAGCTTTTCTCACTTGGCAATAAGAATCACAAAGAACAACACTACAATACTTTCGATTATTTAATAAAAGAACAATGAAATAACTAGCCAAAAGATGTTTTAGACCGCGTTAACGCTACAAGTACGAGTGGAATGACTACAAAAGAGGGAAAAATTTTGAGCCTGTCAAGCCGGAAAGCAATGCTGCCAAGTTTTATTTTTTTTAAAAAAAAGATTAAGAACAAACAGGTGTAGTGATTTGAAAAAAAATCAAAAATTTTGGTTTAACTCTGAGAGGGACTGCCCCATAGCACCCCCTAGATTCGCCACTGTGCTCATTCCTTCCTTTACAAAGGACTCCACTCCTTTTTGGTTCTCAGAATGTTGGCTGTTTAAAAAGTAAACTTTGGAAGATGTTGGATGCCAAAGCATTGATATGTGCGTAGCAAAAGTATGATCCACATTTTCCTAGTATTTCAGATCCGAATTAGTATTTTGGAAAATGTACAATTTGAATAGATTGACCTCATGTAATAATGCATTTAACATTAAGTTGAATGAACAGGATCAAGACTATATGACTTCGATAACTTGATGCGATTGATAATAATACTCATGATTGCATTATATGTTGGCCATTGTACTTGCAAAAAAATAATAAATTATCAAAAAATTTGTTGATTTCAAGTATAGTGAATGTGATGGGCAATTCATTGTATTTTCAGAATTAAAATATTATTTTTCCAAGATATTTATATTAGATTGAAGAAACCCCTAACATTTTTATAAAGATCTTCATTTACCTTATAACTTACTAGCAGTACACGCACGGCGTTGCCCGTGGAATCAGGACTTCAACAAAATAAAAAAAAGCCCACATACAATTACATAAATGAAAGTTTTAAAAACGAAATCAAAACAGAAATACATTATTGAGTTTGTCTGCTTCTTTTTCCTCTCGACCGAGTACCGTTAATCCAAGGCAATGTTAAAAAATTACAATGTAATATTTATTACACCGCAAGCAAAGTATGAAAGGCAAAGAAATAAGTTAAGACACGCTTAAAAATAACAATCGAAGTCATCGAGTAAATAAATCATCTCCTCGCAGAACGTGAAAGTAATGACGTCACCTGCCGCGAGAACCAATCATATTGCCAGCTGTGTTCTGGAAAAGTGTCGCGGGAGAAAACTCGCTCAAGAAAAATAACTCTTAACTGCCCAGAAAAAAATTAATTTAAAAAAACAGGAAAAGATATTTTAACCGTTCTTGTTTTAAATCCGACAGAATCATTCTAGTTATAAGCTGAAAAAAATTGAAAATAATAGTGTTATTAGAAAGTCGGATGCAACAAATTTAAAAACAAAAATAACATTTTGATGGCAAAACCGGCTATTTTTAAAAAATTTCTCAAAATTCAGTAAATTGCGTTAGAAATTCAAAACTAACTTCACGGAACGGAAATCGTGTGCTCTTTCCGATGGTGTTTCTCTTTTTGACGTACAGTTAACCGAAACCATGCTATTGAGAAATTAGTGCGAAAAATCGCCCAAAACAACACAAAACATTAAATAAAAAATTTTCTATATTAAATTTTAAAATTCCGGCTTCGAGGTGCATTGAGTCACCATTAAGATTACCTGTGTGCCAAATTTCAAGGCTGTAAGTGCGATAGATTCGTCTGGACATCGCACGCATGCACGCACACAAACATGGACTTTTATAAGTATAGAAGAATCTGTCATGTTATTTATTTTTTCATTTTGTCCATTTTATGAAATTACAATATTGCTTTTCAATATATATATATATATATAAATTTTTGAATCAAAATTTTTTCAGGGATGGTGATCATTATGCTGCAATTAGAGATTGTTACACAGCCATGAAATTAGACCCAGATTATCTGAAAGCACATTTTCGTCTTGCTCAATGTTTACATAAGTTAAGATGGGTTAAAGAAGCATTGGAATGTTTAACAGTATGTATAATCTGAATTGTTGCATTATTCAGAATTGTCCAATTTCCACTATTTCAGTGTAATTGCCCAATAGAAGACTATTAAGAATTATAAAAATCTTTTATGATAGGCTATCAGATTGAAATTTCCCGACTATGCAAAGACTAAAACTTTTGAGTCATTTGAGACCGATGTCAAAGTTGCTTGTTTTGCTGATATGGGTGAGTTCTCTTTTTGCTTATTATCACAGTGAAACCTCTTTACAGCAGTCACCATCCTTTCCAGACAAAATCAGCTGCTATGAAAGTGCTTCTTGTTTCTTTTCATTTTGGAAAACACAATAAATATCAAAACATGCCATAATTCTTTTTTTTCTGACACAGTGAATTTTAAAAATTGTACAAAGAAAAAGGTGCTTTATTTGAAAGTTATAAAATTTTATTGAAAAAAAAAGATACAATTTGTATTTGCTTTGTCTTTCTGTTTTTGGAAGCAGCTTTTTTTTCCCAATTTTGTTTTTTTGTTGGAAAAGTAAATTTCTAAACTAATGATTGTCATAATTGTTGAAAACTGAACAATAATATTATTTTTTTCACGAATTCTATTGAGCTGAAAGTTAGATTTGCTGATGGTCACAACCCATAGCAGCAGCAGCTTCTTTGTCAGTGCTTGAAAGGCAAAAAAACTTATTTTTCAAAAAAATAATGTTTTAAATTGGATAACTTGTATATTTCTAGATTCAGCTAGTTTGGAGAACTCCGTTGCTTGCCTTTGGCTCACTGAATAAATCCAGCTATCTGTTGATTTCTTTATTGCTAAGTTCACATCTGATGATGGTATGTTGGCTTCAATTCCTCCAGGGACATTTAATCCATTCCAGAGCATCGGATGCAGAAATTTTCTTTGGTAGTTCAATAGCAACTTCACATCCATCCATCTGTGCAGTAACATATTGCAATGCATAATGTCTCTGTTTTGATACCAATTCTATAATTTGAAGCTTTGATCACCCATGATCTAAAGCTGGTTATTCACCATAAGGCTGTTCTACTCCATTTGGACTAACAACCGGTTTGTTTTCCACCCATTCAAGCCGATCCATATAGGTGGGTCATTCACGAAGGCTTTTTGTGTTTTGGTTAGTGTTTGATTTTTCTTGTGTTGATCTGTGTTTGATTTTATATGATGCTGTGTTTTTAAATGACATTCAGATCTGGAGTTTCTACATGTTTCAGATAGAGATGTACACGTTTCCCCACTGACTTGTAAAAGGCCTTACACGCTTTAAGGTAGGCTGAGTCAGTGTGGGTCTCTACTACTACTATTCATGAAGGTTCCAAAATCCACTAACGGCTGCTTTAATCCCCCACATGAGGGATTTTCACTTTCTGGAGAGAGCACCTTTCCCTCCTCACCCCACTCTGATTTCTCCAGTCTGACTCTCACGCACATTCCTTCTCCCCATACTTTTATGGCTGAATGGGATGAATAGAAAGACAAACAACATTGTAATTCCAAATTCGCCCTCAATATACGCCAATTAACATTAGGATTTCACATTGACGAATGGGTTTGGCATCCTGTGTTCCAAAAAAAGTGGATTGGAACACTGGTGAATGTCCTACTTATTGGCTGAAGTTTTGAGGTCATTGTTTGGGGAGAAAGAACAGTTTCGTATTTGCTAGCTGAGCTTCTTGTGCCAGACAGATGGTATTGTCCAGAACAAGAACTTCCCATGAATGTGTTCTCATGCTTTGGTCAAAATTTACTAGCTATTCGAAAATTGAAGATGTCACACATGCTTTGGCTAGTATACCATGAAACTCCAAGGTAACTGAAATCTTTTCCCTTGAAGCTTTTGGGTCTTTTTGATCTCCAAATGACCAGGAGACTTTCTCATCAGCTGTGCTAGCACATAGAGATATTATGAACCACTCCTGTGCAATTTTTCCACTTCTTGCTTCTTCACATTTTTCAGTCAAGCTCTTAGTAGATAGAGCACACACAGAAGAAAAAAGTTTCACCCATGTTAAATATATTTTTTCTTTGTATCCTGCCAAAAGTATTGGGAGCTGCTCAAGCCCATCTTCACAAAAACTGTCATTGACATCTGCTGCTTCACTGCATATTGAATTAAGCTCGATTTTGTATTGATGTCAAAACCTATACAGCCATCCTATTATTGGCAAAAACTTTTTGATTCCGAAAGCATTTGCAATTTCCTTTGCCTTATGTTAAAGCTTTGGTCCACTGACATGAATTTTCTTTGCTCTAGCACTTCTAAACCACTCTAAAATAATTTTCTTTGTGCTAGTAAACTTTTCCTGATAGATTCGCTTGGCACCAAAAACTAAAAAATTTTGTACTCTGTTAAAATCGCATTTTTTTCTTTTTTGCATTCTTGGATTATTGAAAGATGCCGCTAACTTTCTTGTGATTTTCCATTATTACATTGATGCAAAATTCCATATGCTGGTCTAGATTCAGAAAAACTAGCTTGAACATCGTTAAAAATTCAAATGGCTGTGCTCATGGGGGAAATGGCTTCTTGCTTTGTGTTTAATAACCACAGTTGCTTGAATGCTTCGTACTGATTGCGAAATTCATTTTTCTCTCCACAATAGGAAAGGGATAGTTAACTTCATGTTGATTTCTGGTGGCATTTTTGAATGTTTACTTTTTTGTTCCCCTGTCTTCCCTCTTCTTTCTCTCAATAAAAGCCTAAAGTTCAGGGAGATTGAATGGAATGGATTCCATTGAAGTTGTATATACTCGGAGGGCTCAGGGCTCTGAGTGACCATGCCCAGGACTTACTGTAACATTGTTTTATAGGGCCAAAAATTCTGTGTCAAACAAAAGTGTCTGTTGAGAGGGGTGACTGCTGTATAGAAGTGGCTGCTTCAAGAGGTTTTACTTTATTATTATTTGTAAATAAAACAGTATGTAAGGTATGTGAAATAAGTTTGGAAGTATAGTTGTTATTTGGTTATCATATGAAGTTTGTTGATGAAATCACATTTAAATGCTTCAGGGTGAAAGCAAAACAGTAAACAAAAATATGGTGCAAAATAAATATTTTTTTATTGTTTAGCTTAGTTGTCTAATTGTTTTCAAATCGGCTCCGATTCTGTCTATTGGTTAATAACCATTTCAAAAACTATATCTTTTCTTAAATACTAGGTAACTAAGAATGTTATGATATTTTTGAAATGAAAAAAATAAACTTTTGTGATTTTACATAAAATAATTTTATTCATCAAAATATCTACCCTCGCATTGAGAAACCCTTTCCCAGTGAGAAACTAATTTATAAATTCAATTTTTTTATAAAGCTGCTTATTTTTATTTTCAAAAATTGTTGATATCTCTCTTTTCAATTCTTCATTATTAAACTGTTTACCGTGCATATGATTGTCCCAAGATAAAAATAAGTGATAATCCGATGGAGATATTTCTGGGAAATATAAATGTTGGGGGAGGATCTCCAACTCTAAATACATAATTTTAGATGTGCCAGATGCCATTCATAAGGGGTATCAGGGAAATAATGCTAGTGCATTAATATCATATTTTAAAGCCAGTTATAATGATGATGTGAAACAATATCATGGCCTGGATGCCATTTGCCATTGCTAAGCCACTGATAACAACTGGAGGAAGGGGGGGGGGCAAAAAAATCATATGCCCTGAGTGCCATGGGCCACATGGCATGGTTGTAGGGTCTTTGCATTGGACTCCAGGTTCGAAACCTGATTCCACTGAAGAACCATCATGTAAACAGGCCTGGTGCTCATTTCATTTCTGGACGACAAATGTTCTCTCGCTGGTGTGGTGTAGAAGTTTGGAGAGGGGGTGCCAATTCAGGTGTCATCCCTGTCATTTGACCATGTTTCAAAATTCTGAGGTCTGTGCCAAAATAGCCCTTGGGTTACTTCAAAACAAATGTAAATATAACTAAACTAAACAGCCCTGAGCACAACTTACTCTGGTCATTGGTAATGTGTATATCTTTTTATCTGAAAATTTTCTTTAAGTGATAAATAATGTTGAGTGAATATAAAATTTATTTGTTTGAAAGTGTGGTTTAGACAGGCTGCATCAAATAATAACGATGAGTGAAAATTATTCCTGACAATTTTTCTTGACCATTATCTCAGAGATATTTGGAGCTAATACTGTTTGAAATATATTTAACTAGCAGTACGCACACGGCGTTGCCCGTGGAATCAGGGCTTCAACAAAATGGAAAAAAAAAAAACACCCACAATGATACAAAAAAGTTTTGAAAACAAAATCAAAACAAAAGATACATGTTATGGATTTTCCCGCTTATTTTTTCGCGATAAACAATATTAAATAATTGCAACGTGAAAATTATTCTGCAAGCAAAGTATGTGAGATGAATAAATACGTTAAGATACTGCCGAAAATAATAATCAAAGTTATTCAGTTGAAGGTCATGACGTATCCTGCGCATCCGCCAATCAAAATTGCTAGCAACGTTCTGAAGAAGTGCCGCGCAA
>BGPR01045304.1:0-12367 GCA_013235015.1 Araneus ventricosus | reverse complement strand
TTTTGAGTTACATTAAATTTTCTATTTTCACCATATAATTAAAAAAAGTAACATCTAACTTTCACTTAGTTATGTAATACATGTGGATCAAAATCAAATTTTTTGAAGAAAATTTCATTTTCGCAGAGTTTTGTACTGAATCTACTATTTATCGGTTGTAAAAAATACAATGTAACTTTTAAGATGTTTTTAAAACATCGAAATAAGCTTACTTTCTGCCACCGATATTTAAACGCCAACAGCGAGCTTTACCATGTAAATGCATAGACAGCCCTCTTTATATCGTGAACACAGAAATTCTAATATCTTCCGGTCTTTTAATGGTCAGGGAAACAAAATTAATATCTTGGGTTATTTTTTGATGAGAAATTTATTTATGTTACGAAATGTTTACCCAGCATCCTGTTTTACAATCCGATTATTTATTTTATGGTTCCTTAAAATGGCTACGGAATGTTTTAGTCACACTGTACTTAGATATTCAAAAAATGAAATATTTAAATAGTTTTACAGACGATAATAATTAAGTTCTAAGTCGAAGTGAGATATCATCTATGTTGAGTAAAAAAAATGTAGATTTGAAAATATATAAAAAAAATCTACCACTTTTAAAACTGTTGACAATTTTAAATAAAACTTCGATTTGAAAGTTTATAAAAAATATTTTACCACTTTTTATATTTCAGGAATTTCTATATAAGATTTCAAAATTTATGTTTCGGAATGTGTGGACCTTCTGTAGAAAATTTCTTTCATTTAAAGCTTAGATTTTTATTTCTAGGCTGGTAGATGAAAATTAGTGTACAAGTTGTTTGGTACGGATGTGATTTGAATATGTGTCTTTCACAATTGAGAAACTAAATGATCTAAGATTGAATTATTAGTAGATTCAGATACAGCAGGGGAATAAGTACAATAATAGAAATGCAAATAAGGTATTGTTTACTCTTGTCTGTGGTCCCTTCTCAATCCACGGAATAGAGCAAGTTTCCGCAGTTGAATCAGCGCAGTATTACATCATCAATACTTGAAATTAAGACATCTTCATGAGTATGAGCTACATTAAACAACCTTTTCGCTATCGCCATTTCTGTATGTCCGACAAAATGTATCATTGTTATGACAAGTCAAGTTAGGTATTATTTTTTACTTGTTTTAATTAAGGATGAGGATTTCTAGAGAATTCACGTTTGCATTGATAAACGACAGCAGCGCCCTTGTCTGTGAAAATTCGGATTAATACTTAATTTCACACATTTGCAACGAAAACCAATCTAACTTACGCCATATTGCATGTTTGCTATGGATAAATGGAAAGTTTATTGTTGTATATTCCTGATATTTTATTTCCATCCGAATTATTACATTAGAGAATTATGACAAGCACATTAGGAATAAATCAATGTCTTCTCCTAAGTACCTATTATTCAAGATTCCTCGAGATAAGAATGACATGTTTAAAATGTTTTCGAAAAAATTATCAAATTGCGATTTAAATCAATTACAAATTTCTGATATTTTAAAATTTTATTTTCGGTTCTATATTTTTTTATATTTTTAAAAATGAAGTTTCGTTTTATTTGTGGGTGCAATAGAGTTTCAATTTAAGATGCTTCTCTTACAGAATAATCTGAGAAATTATGCACTATACCTTTATGACTTTTATTTCCCCGAATTTTGGTATATTTATTTTAAAGTGATATGACTTGGTTATGAAAATAATTTTAAAAAAATAATATATAATATATAACTTATTATTATAATTTTACTTATTTTGAAGAGATATCATTTCTTATGATTAATATTTTTTTAAAAATTTAAAATCAGGACACAATTAAAGAGAAATAATTGTGAGCACCTTCACTATTTTCGAAATTAATAAGAAATTATTATTGCAGTAATAGTGTCTTCTGTTGGGCATATGCTTTGAGTAAAACTAAAATAAAGCGGAAATGAAGATCAGTTATTGATAAAACACATATAATCGTACAGAAAAATGTGTTTAGTACCTTAGCATATCTTTTAACCTTTTTTAAAAAGGTTTTCTTAGATATTTCAAAAGAATTAATCGATTTCACCAACAATTCATTTTTTGGATATTTTGATAAAATTTCATGCAATAGAGATCAAAATTATTTTCGGTATTTAGCATGTACGTTAAAGTTTCAACATGTAATTTAGTTTTATCTCTGGTCCGTTCTGTTGGTCATTAAACTAAAACAACGTTCGGTAGCTCAATCAGATTTTGGCAAACAGAAAATATTTTCTTCTAATTTATCAATACTATTATAGAGAACATTTTCATTGATAGCTGTAAATACTTCATTCCTTATATGAGATAATGGTGCAGAATTTGGTCTCCAATGGACGATTTTTCCTTCCGGTAATGTCCCTCCTCATCAAATAGTTCGTTTTCAAACAAATTGATTTCGGAAAAGTTCTGAAGAATATATTGCCTACACACTGTGATGGGAGGGTAATGTGATACAAACTGTGGATTGGGTATTTGAAAAAAACAGTTAACTATACTTATGTGGATGGCGCACTGGTATGCTGAAGATCCGCCGTCTATGTCGGGCTGTTGCACCTTAAATCAGTCGTCGGGGATCAAACATTCTTCTGCTTGTGTGGTTCGAAAGTGTGGAGAGGGGGTGCGAGCTCAGGTGTCATCTTCTTCATCTGACCAGAGTTCAAAATTTCGAGGTTCGTCTCAAATTAACCCTCGTATTGCTTCAAAGCGGGACGTTTATTAACTAAACTAAGCCGCATGGTATGAAATGTATCTTACGATTACTCAAATCGGTTTTATTTCCTTTTAGTTTGATGCACCCCAACAAATGGATATAAAAAATGCATTATTCAAATCCTCCAATGACTCATTCGATGTAGGCAACAGCACATCAGTTATTATTGTCCTGCATTTTGTTCTAGAACAAGAAAAATTGGCTTAGCAACGTGCTTTAATCTATTTGAAGGTACAGTCGAGGAAAAAAAATAGATCCACCCATCATTATTTTGCGATCATTCATTGGGCATTAATAAAAATGTACCTATCTTCAGAAAATTACGTATGCTAAAATATTTTATGGATAACAATTTCATAAGTGGTCATTTAAATATTTAAAATTGCACAAACTTCAAAAATTTAATAGCAATAACTATTCCTGATGTCATTAATAGTTTTCTCATGAAAAACCACCATAAGAAATAATTTTTGGAAAATATGCCATGAATAAATCGGAATATATTCGACATTTTGTTTTCTAAATAGAAAAGGGGTCAGCTCACATTTAGATAGAGAAGTTCTCTGCTTGCATTTAAATGTTAGTAGTATCATTTTAAATAATTTCGAACTTTAAAAGTTATTTTCAAAGTAATGATATATATTTTCGATCGGTAAAACTTCATGTGTTAAAAAAGAAATAGTATAATATTTCACCACTTTAATTTATAAAATTTTAATTTATATCAGTAGATAGTTAAATATTAATTTATTTAAGTTTTATAAAATAGAGTGGTGAATTGATTATATTTAGTAATTAAAACGTTTTCGAAATAAATGATGGCTTTTTAAATGCATTGTTTTACCGTGAAAATAGAAAATTTAATGTAACTTCAATACTTTTCGTACAAATATGCTGAAATTTTGCATAGTCTTGTCAAATGGCCATCTGCTTTGATTATTATTAAAATTTATAAGTGATGCTATGCAAAAATTTTTCCACATCAATTTTGATAAAATATTTCATTTGCTCAAAAGTATTTTAAAATAAAATGTAAAAATTTGAAATGAGCAAAATAATTCATACTACTACATAAAAAATCTCCGTCTATAGTTATATTATTTCTCAAGATATCAGTAAAAATTCAAAATATTACTCTAGCAGTAGAAACTCAAAATTTCATTTGCTTATAATTTCTAAACAAAAAATGCTGCGATGATGAAAATGGGTATTATAGCATAAATTTTTATTTAGTTTTAATGTTTTTAAGGAAAAATGTGTGTTTCCATTGGAAATTTTGAAGTTAGTTCTGTTATAAATATGTAATCCACCCCTTATGAAAATTTTAATTATGAAATCTTTTAGTAGACCTTATTTCCTGAAAATTGGTAACTTTTGTTTTGATACGCGATGAACGGCGGCAAAATAATGCTAGGTGGATGCTTTTTTCCCCGCGATCTTCACAAACCATTGATGGAATGACTTGTTATGCAGTACGGTGGTAATACCACAAACCTTGAGCTGCAGCTAATTTATTTAGACCTCTTCAAATTGCTTTTTCTTAAAACATGATTTGACATTTTAACTGGAAATCGCTTCTGAAACGTCACGTTTATGTTTGGTTGATTCAATTTATTTTTTAGCGTCAGTATCCCCACTACTTAAATCGAAAATACACTCCTATATTTTACACATTCATTTTCACTGTTAAAGTTGCTGGTACTTGCTTTAATGAATGGATATTTTGATTTTAACTTCTTATTAAAAGCGCATTTTCGAAATTCTGCGACAAGGCAAATCAAAAATATGTCTTTTTGTTCCAAAAATATCGTCCATTGAATCAACTTACGGCGCAGCGGGGAAGGATAACTTGCAATCCTGCTGCTCGGTGGCGCGAGCGTCTGGAACAATACTTGATATGCTTTTGAATCGAAACTCTAGGAATTTAAGTTCATGAAATACTGCTCGATAAAAAGTTGAATATTTGACATTGTGATAAACTAATTTAATTTTGTATTCCCAAAGCAGTATATATTTGTGTACTGATTATATTTTTCGATTAGCTAGGACTAAGACATAAGACAAGAGAATAACAGTTTTTTTACTAGCCAGGACAAAGACTAAAGACAAAAGAATAACAGTTTTTTTATTGGCCAGGACTAAGACTAAAAATGAGAATAACAGTTTTTTTCGATTAGACAGAACTAAGACTAAAGACAAGAGATTAACAGTACTGTTATGATAAAGCCACTCCAAAAGGTCACTTTTAACCTTTACGGTGTCTTTTTTTAAATCCTATTCAACATATTCATTTTAGTGTTGTTATGCTGTCTAGGTTTTCATAAGGGGTTAGAGAGTATTTTGTTTGCTTCGCGCTATCACATGTTTGACTGCTCTTGATTTCCTTCGATTTATATTGCTTCTGGGATCGAAGACGAGGGGTGATTTCTTCTACGCAATGCTTGAATCCTGCGATCCTCTATATCAGAAACCTAACTTTATTTAGTGTGTTTTTCGCCAGAGATTTAATTCTAAAAAGTTAAGTAATTATTTTCGAATGGGTTTATTTTCTTTTAACCCGGCAAAGCCTGAATTAATTATTTTTTTCCAATATCAATTTCTTTCTAGTATATTGTTGATAGGATGCTATTTATGTAGGAAAATCCTTTTTTTGTTGTAAAATTTCAATAATATTGTCAAAAATGCATAATACCACTAGGCTTTTAAGGGAGCAAAATTGTAATTAATGCAATTTCTTATTGATACTGTCACAAGCAGTTTAAATATATATTTACCAGTTTGTTATTTGAAATTAATACAAAATATAAATATATAGCATATAAGAACACATTTCAATAAATATATAAAAGTATAATGCCAAAATACACGCGAAATTGTAATTTTTTTTAAAATCTCATTTGGGAATTCGTCGAGCATCATAATGAGGGGTGCTGCAGCTTTTCCAAATTCTTCGTCATAGTGAGAATTGGAATTAGTATTTCGCCTTTGGTATACATCAAAATTCAGAAGATATCCATCTAGCGTATTCATGCACCAAACTTTGTATCCAAATCTAATTGGTTTACCTCTAATGAATTGTTTCAACTGTGTCTTCCAAAATAGGCTATCATACATTCATCATAATCTAGACATTATTCTGCTTCTCAATGAATTTCTTTTTCAGTTTGTCCAACAGAGGACGCAATTTCATAACTTGTCATTGGGATTTATTTTAGTGTTGTCAGTGCATATATTTCATGATTTGGACAAACCGCTCTTGACACATTGCATTGTACACTAAATCATTCCTCAGATCTGAAGCATTTTCCCAAAACCGCTTCTTTCCAGGAACATTATTGTAGCCACTAAGAATAAGAATTCCAATATAAACTTTCATTTCCTCAAACTCTATTCAAGACTCTATTTCCTCAAATTCTATTACATATAATAAAAAAACTAAATATACATTTTCAAACCATTTTTGTATTTTCTAGAGCAAAAAATCAATTAAAATCTAAGCCGTGACGAAAAGATAGTGTAATCGCCTAGAGGTGCCAAACGGTGCCACTAACATTCCAATTTTAAAAAAAAAATGTACATAATATTTTTATATTTTTTGAAACCCTGTGTACGTAATATCTAGTCATAAACGATAAATATTTATCAAACTTTCATTTCTATATATACCAGAAAAGAGAGAAGGGTTGTACTAACTTTTTTCGATGCGCCATTTTGTCATAACACAAAAATGTTCTTGTTCTTCCGCTCAAAGTAAGGCACTGACTTATATTCACTTATATTATTATCTAAAAAGGATATTTTACTCTCTGATGCGGCGCTATCTACTAACAAACACGAAAAATATTTGCATTATAACGAAGAAAATTGTAATATTTTAAACCTTTAATTCTGGTACAATATGGTACCGCAAGTATTTCAAGGGTTAAATTAAATTTACAATAATAAAAAGGGAGGAGAAAAGGAAGAGGGGCAAAGAACTGAAGGATAAAATGTCAGTGCACATATTATATCCCGTTAACTGTGTACCTGTTTCGGTATTTCTCGTCGAACGACAGGGAATCGGCTGTCCTCTGCTCACTTTGGGTTAGACGGCCCTGTATGAGAAAAAATTTTTTAAACCTTGCTTTCCTATGCATGGCTGCTCTTGCTTTTCTTCAATTTATATTGTTTCTGGGATCGTGCACTGATATATCTCATGGCTTCACTGTTACAGTTGTCAATATTATTGAAAATTTTTTTTGGCACTTTTGAGAAAAAATTCTTGTACATTTTTTTATGGGTCGGCCTATATAATATTTTTGTTCCTACTGAACCGTGGCAATTTTCTAATTTGCCTAGCTGTGGTTTTCTGAAGAGTTTCATATCTTTTCATGTGGATGTGAGCCACAGCGACCCTTAGCAGTGATCTCAATAAGGATTTGTAGGCAAGAAAATTTTTGCCTAACGGAAAGTTTGGAATTCCGAATTGAAAGGGTCTAAAGCTAGGCTTTCGCATCTATGAATTTCTTTCTTATATTATCTATTTGATTTGTATCAGCTCATTTTTGGTCGAATGTCACACCAAGATATTTCATGTCGCTCTTCCATAGAATACCTTTTTGAAAAGTTTAGAGAGAGGCAGGACATTTTTTGTGATATATTCTGTTTACCACTTTTTCACATTTATCTTTATCTTTCAGCATGCAAGCCAGTTTTTTCTCTTTTGACATTTGAGCGGATTGGTTCTGATCACCAAGCTTCATAACTTAGTTAACTTACTTGTGTTGGTTAGACGAAAATGAGTCTGGAGAAAAACATAAATAACCGCAAGGTTGAAAAACCATTAAGGAATATGAAAGGCGTAGTTACTGTTGTATAATCGAGAATATTCTATGCTGATATGAACTGGATATAGGCAGTTATATAAACTGCAAAGATACGTGAAAGTTAGACTTGAAATGTAACAATTTAATCTCTTAAAAATAAGGTGACGGTACACCCATTGAACACATTTGAAGATATCGAATCCGAACAAACTGGATGAAAAATTCTTCAGGTATCAGCGACCTTCTGCTGTGGAAAAGACATAACACAACTACACGATCCTCTAGCCTACTTTGAAATTTCCTGGTAAGCTACTTTTTCTAAGGCTTCACTGACTTCGAAACGAACAATTCTTGGAATTATGTCTCTCTGTCTGAGAGCAAAATAGCTGAAAAAAGAGTAAACTAGATGAGAGAAATTTTGCGCTTGACCTTCACACCAAGATGGTAGATTTGTATTAAATTTTCAATCAAATCCTTCAAATGGGAGACTGTTTGCTCGTGTAAATGTGAATATTGCAACACAGAAATGAAACAAACTGGATGGAAAGAATTTGACGTACGGTTTTGTCACTGGAATCTATTATCACAATTTCGACCAAACGCGCCAACTAGATAAATGTCTGTTGGTTTGCCTATTCATGCATATATCATCTTTCTATAGGTGAGGTGTAAACAAGCATCTTAAATAAAAAGGTAATAGTTAATCTAACTTCTATTTATTCATTTCAAAGATGATGATGCAGGTTAGTGTAAATAGATAACGTAACCATAATTTAAAAACATCCAAGACCGGGAGTGAAATATTATGCGTGAAACGACGCGTCCTGGTAGGAATGCTCATATGATTAAAAAAAGAGCGTGTGTACTGAACGTACAGAGAATAAATACTTGGGAGAAGGGAACTCCCCGAAGAAACTCCGGACTCTGGAAGTTAAAGTAGAACTGTGGTTCTCTAAGATTGAAGTACAAGAAGTAAAAATTATTTTAAAGTAAAAGTCAAAAGCATTTTTCATTCTGTTCATTTGTTTTTGAACGAGGTGTTTCAAAAAAGATCAAATTTAGTGCAAATATAATTCTTAGTTTTTTCAAGTATTTTTAAAAAAATATTTAATTAATGTAATTTTTTTCTATGATTTATTAAGTTTTAACATAAATGTCATAGAAGGATACAAAAATATTGCTTCAAATATCATTATTTACAAATATCTTTATTACCTTAAATGCTTGGAAGAAGGGGACTCCCGGAAGAATCTTCTACTTAATGTGGAAGTTAAAGTAGAAGCGAGGTACTCTAAGATTTAAGTTTAAGTAATTGAAAATGATGAGGCTTTAAAATGAACTGATTAAAAGAAGTTTAAAAAGTTTAATCATTACGTGCATATGTGAACGCGATGGCCAGAAGGGCAAAGCTAGATACTTGAAATTTGGTGGTTGGTCTTGACACCAAAATCTTAGAAATGAATCGAATGTCTGCTCTAATCGTCCAAAATAAGAATTTACAAAGTACTAATAGATTATCTTCACCTTACGATGCCGATGTGCTGTGGGTTAGCGAAGTCCTTGATCTCATGGTCCTTCACCTCCGGATATTGCTATTACTGGGAAGAAAATTGCAAATTCAATTGACTGACAAAATCTTGGAAGTGACATATAAATTTGCTAAATCATAGTAATTACTGTTGCAAAATATATTGAAAAGAAAAAAATAACAATTCACTCTCTGACGAAGCAAACACAAAACTTCCAATTCGTATAAGTATACAAGAATGTCGAGGGGAGAATATCCCAATGGTTTGCATTTAAAATGAACAGCATTCTCTATTTGATGAGTACCGAAAATATTTTCCATTTTAGAAGTAGAAAGAAAAGAATTGTTGTTGGGCTGCTGTTGACATATCGTGTCTGCTGTCTATAGATTTATATGATAAAATAATAGATATATGTATGAAATTGGAATAGTATTATATTTTATTTTTATGTAATATATTATTTTTAAACTAAAGCAATAGTAATATTAATTATTCCTGATACTATCAAAATTAATCCGGTTATCTGAATTAGAGCTGTGAGTGAAAATAGAAAATCAGAAGTAGAAAATGAAACTCTGATCCAATCATAAATTAATTTTCTGATCCTTTCTGTCAACATTAATTTATCTATAGTGGTGTAAATGATATCTTTTCAAGAGCAGTTTGTTTTTCTGAGTCGGTCATAAATTAATCTTTTCATCCTTTCTGTCAGCCGATGCTCGGAATCCGAAAAATATCTTTAGTATTTATTAAGAAGTCAAAATATCACGCACTTTCTCAGTAAATACTTATGAATTTTTAAGGGGACATACGACTGTTAAACCTCTAAAATTTTCGATTTTATCAAAGAGATATATATTATTTCCCTGTCTTTTCTGAACAATTTAAAACAAACTGCGTTAAAAAAATTCCATAATTATGAAAGCTATGAAGGAAACTGCATCAGATATTCAACGAAAGCATTGAATATGCCCATAACTTTAAATCGCTATATCTCAAAATCTGCTTTTTTATAATGTGTGCACAATACCTCGAGAACTATTGAATGTTTTTACATAACATCTTTATCTAATATGTATTGTGCTATGTTCTACAAATTGAACCATATTTTTGAACAGATTTCCTCCTAGGAAGGTTTTTAGGGGTTTAAAAAAGTTGAAATTTTAACAACTTTTAACTTTTTTAAAAAAAATTGGTATATAAAATAGAAATGAAATTTAAATGTTAATAAATTGATGTTCCATTTCTATAAGTTTCTATAATTGAGGTAACTATCTCATTTTTCTACAAAAATTACACCCACATTTTTTTCTCTCAAAAAATACGTACCAATATGAAGGTTTGAAAATGTGTATTTTATGAGAGAAAAAACAGATATTTTTCTAGAAAAAACAGCGTTTGTGAATAACATTGTTTCAGAGATATAATGTATCGAATTTGATAGTCCCCCCCTATTGTTTCGAGGTTTATGGGTCGTATGTCCCCTTAAGCCATTTCTCTTTGCAATTTGAGCTCTGTTATGTCAGCTGTAGTATAGTTCGTCAAATAAAGAACTTTCCACCTATGGTGAGAGTTTCCTATGTTGACAGTATTTTTCTTATATACTTCAAAATATGTTTATTTCTGAGAAAAACAATTGAATTTAAGGCGAATATTTTATTGTAATAACACACATACATTTAAATCATATACATATTTACTGAAAAAATGTGTTGTTATACCCTGTTCCAGACGATGAAAGAAAGGGCAACTCTGGTGGTTCAAGAGGGTATACAGGGAGTAACAGAACAGATGGGCAGGGTCGGATTATCTAACAGGCAACTTTCTAAGGACCCTATAATTTTGGGGCGCCCAACGCCTCGAGCCTTTTTTGGGGCTTTTTCAGAGTAATCTCATTTTGTACTTTTCGTTTGTTTTACAAGAGCCGTGTAACCGAACATATTCAAATTAAAATCAAGTATAGTTTAAATTTCAGAACGTTATTCTTAGTCTTTTTTTTACATGATTTCAAACACATTCAAAGGTCAAGTGTGGTGCATTTTTTTTCTTCAGTTGGCTGACAAACACATATGCCAATAGCCCTTACAGACCCCGACCTAAATTTTTAGAATGCGTTAAAAGGATTTTGTAATTTTTTTAAATATTACATTTGAAATTAATTTTTTATATACGAGATAATAAAACTAACTTTCTTGAAGATACAATGCAATTAAATGTTTTGCTATTTCAGTTTTTGGTAATATTCATTATTTTAAAAATGGTTATATATATATATTAAATTAAAATAAATAAGAAACGTCTGAGTTTGGAAGTTTGGGAGGGGAAATGTGAGGCCCCGGAACTTGCATAGCCTAAGGGCCCTTACAGATCTTAACAAGTTGGTTGTCGTTACAAATTAGATGCAAGATCTAAAAGAGAGACAAACAGTAGTTGTGCTCGCCCTTAACAATTTATATAACATAGAAAAATGTCAATGTATTCCACAGACATCTATGAATATGTTCGACTTATCTAAAGTGGTACACAAGTCAAACTCTTGAATTAAAATTTTTATTTTAGGTAATATGAAAAAAAAGCAGAGTTACGTTTCCTGCCTCCAAAGTGGTAATCCGGCCCTGCTGATAAAAAGTTTGGTTGGCGATAGAACTCGCCAAAACAATCAACTTTCACTACACTATGAGGCGTCGCAAAGAAAGCGGCGAGCCGCCAGACAGAGCTTTTTCTGGATTATCCGCGATCACTTAATTGGCCCATGTCTTTTACCAGACCACCTCGACGGACAGAAATAACTCAAAAGTGTTGAGACGATGTTTAAATATATTTCTGTGTGTACTATGTAGTTAGTGGCGCAGCGATCGGTGGGTCAAGGGGGTTTAGATGCCCTGGAGGCCAATCTTGTCGGGGTTCAAATGGCTATAACACCGACAATTACTCTTAATCAGAAGGCATCGTGGTGAACACAAGGATATTCCAGCGTTTTTAACGATACTTTAAAATTCTTCAAAAGACTGTAAAAGATTTAACAAAAATAGGAAAAAACAAGATTAAACATGGATGCAGTAAATGCAACATGATGAAGTAGAACAGAAGTACGCTTGCATGAACACAACTCAACGCGACTGGAATGCATGGACAGCCAGACTCAACGAGACTGCTTCGCATTTCGTTCTGTTATTGCTATGCCAGAGATCAGTTCTGCAGTTGCAAGGCAGAGAACGTCAGGAGGTCAGCCACTGACTCCCTCCTCCAGTCTCACGCAGTGAGACGAAGCAATTGCTCTACCGAACTT